>JAHBMJ010005798.1:25000-65957 GCA_018398765.1 Chromera velia | reverse complement strand
GGGGGGGGGGAACTGACTCACAGAGGACGAGAGTCAACTGTTCGATCTGGCGCCGAGACTGGCGGTTTGGATCGACAAGGTGTCAGACATTCAGACAGCAGGCAGCAGGTCGAGTGACGGAATCAAAGACTTCCGTTCCGAAGGTTGGCCATACACAGAAGCCTGCGCAACCAAAAGTGTGACAAGGACGCACGTTCAGCACTTGCCCGCAGTGTACATGCAGACTGATTTTTCGATCCTGTTCGTGCACGACTCGCAGAGAGGTCCTGATACGATGGCTGCAGGGACTCCATTGACTAGCGCAGCCACTGTTTCTTAAGGTGAGGGGGGACTGGAGTGGGGGGATCGTCACAGTGTGCTCTTCGTGCCACACGCTCCAGCTGTGCACATTCTCCATTGGTGTGTGCAGGATCCTCACACTCAGGTGCTCTCTCTGGAGACGGGGAAGTGTCGAAAGTCCATCTCAAGATGGCAGAGAAAAAGCTTTTGGTCTGTCTCTGGAAAGGAAAAAAAACGGGGGGAGGGGGAGATCTGGGTGGAGAAGGGTATCGAAGTTCGCTTTACATGACCGACTGTTCTCTTCGTCGGCTCCTGTCTTCGCTTCCATCCGCTGTCTGCCTGTCTGATCTTCTCCGTACGCCTGGTTGTGTGGGTATGTGACGGTTGTACTGCTTTGACTTTTCCGCTTGACTGCCTTGTCCATGCATGCACACCTTCCTTGTAAGAAGCGAGGGGAGCTGCTCCCTGAGGGCACAAGCCGAGAAGGTTCCCGAACTGCCCTGCCCGCCCTGCCTGAATGGATTGATGTATGAATGAATGAATGAATGAATGGATGGATGGATGGTTGGATGGACAAATGAATGGATGAATGGATGAATGGATGCATGCAGGTGATGAAGTTCGGGGGAACTTCGGTGAAGGATGCAGAGATGGTGAAGACAGTGGCGGGAATCGTGAAGAAGAAAATCGACGAGGGCTACTCTCCTATCCTCGTGTGTAGTGCGATGGGTCAGTAAGGTACATGGCAGGCGTCAAAACTAGAGCGGCAAGAAACAGTGGAGCCTTAAACATCTTTCCCGTTTTCGTTTCTGGTGGAGGATCTATGAAGAAATCCTCAGGCATGTGCCCGCCCGGCATTTTCGTCTCCCTCTCGCTTGCATTGCTGGCTGTCTTGTTTGACGAGTTGATGACTTACCCACACTCTCTTTCTTTGAATGCGTTTTTCTACCTCCCTTCCTTCAGGCAAGACGACGAACAAGTTGATCGACGCAGGGGAGAGGGCACTGGGAGAGGGCCTGGCCGCCACCTTCTCCCCCAAGTTGAGGCCCTCGGCGTTCTCTACCACTGTGACGAAGAACGGCGTGGAGGAGGGAGCCGGTCTCCCTCCTCCCCTTCCGAACGCCTCCTCCTTTGCCGCAACGTCTCCCCAGCTGCAGCCTGGAGGTGCAGCGTCAGGGTCGGACTGGCGGAAGGTGATACGGAAGGTCGGGGAGACGCTGCTGACTGAACTCCGAGAGCACCACAGGGAGGCGGCAGCGGAACTGCAGGTCGGTCCCTCGAGAGAGAAAGTGGGGGGGAAGGGAGAAGAGAGAAAAAGGAGCTTTCTGTTGGTAATTTCTTCTTATTCCTCCCCCCCCCCCTTTTTGGTTGCAGGTGTCAACCGAACTGTTGGACCAGATCGAGGATCTCCTCGACGGTTGTGCTTCTCTGCTCACAGGTTTGTGGGGTGTGCAAAAGAAAAAGAATGGATGGGCATTGTGCAAGAAGGAAGGGATGGGCATTGTGTGTGCGCGTAAAAGTGGGAACTCGGCAATCCGGTCAAGAAGCCACTTTGAACCCCCAAAATCTGATTCTTTCCTTCCAACTGTCCCTCAACGAACTGTCGTGGATCCGTCCCTTTTTTTTAACGTTTCTCTTTCTCTGGAAAAATCGAACTACCTTGTTTCCATCCACTCTCTCCCCCTCTTCTCCTGCTTTGCTGTCTGTCTCCTTCTCCCTCCTCACAGGCATTCGTCTTTTGAGGGACATCTCTTCCCGCACTCGAGACACGCTGATGTCCTACGGTGAGAGGATGTCTGTGCGCATGGTTGCTGGGCATCTCCAGTCTGTGGGGATAGAGGCCGACGCAGTGGACAGTTGGGACATCGGTCTGATCACAGGATCGGGGTGTGGAAGCGCGTTTGCGGATAAGGGCGCAGAGGTGAGGGGGGGGGAGGGATGTTGGTAGAGGGGGCAAAGTGAATCGTTCTTTCAGAAGAGGGCGGTGAGACGGAGAGAAGCCAGATGACCCTTCTCTTCTTTCCTTGCTTCCTTCTACTTTCTGGTCGTTTCCCGTTCTTGTCTTCTTGTATTGCGCGGCCCTATGGTTTAGTCGCATGGTCAGTTGAATGGGTGGATGGCTGGTTTTTTCCAGTGCAATTTCCTCATTCTGTTTCCGGAAGTCGAAGATTGGGTTCCGTTCTTGTCCTGTCTTTCCAGTCGTCGTGCACCCCCCGTGCTGTATGTGTCTGTCTGTCTGTCTGTCTGTCTGTGTCTGTCTGTCTGTCTCTCTCTCTCTCTCTCTGTGTGTGTGTGTGTGTGTCTGCGTGTGTGTGCAGCTTCTTCCCGACGTTCCCGAGCGCATCCAGGAAGCCCTCGGGTGTCTGCGGGAACCCGAGGCCCCTGTGAGGGTTCCCGTGGTGACGGGGTTCATCGCGAAGGACTTGAACGGGGTGATCACCACACTGGGGAGGGGGGGGAGTGACTTCTCGGCAGCAGTAATTGGGGCGGCAGTGGGAGCGGCAGAGATTGAGATCTGGACAGACGTGGATGGAATCTTCACCTCAGACCCCCGCATCGTCCCTGAGGCTTTCTCTGTACCCTCGCTAACATTTCTCCAGGGTAGGTGTGTGGGATCGAATGGGGAATGAGTTGACTGCGTTGGTTGTGCTTGCTTTGGTGCATGGATTCTCAGTGTAGAGGGTGGGGATGGGACCGCGATGTGGTCCCCGTAAGCCCTGGTGTGTGCATGTGTGCGTTCGTTCTCCCCACAAGAAAGTCTTTGCTTGTAATTGACTGCCTCGACGATTGTTCCATCAATCGTGTGTTCGCTGTCCTGTCTTTTTGGGGAGAAGGCAGTGTGCGGACTGACTGTCCGTCCGTCTGCCTGTCTGTCTGTCCTCTTTTGGCTGGATACGTCCGTGGGTGAGTGCAGCGAAGGGACTGTGTAGCGTCCGTTCCTCTGCAGCTGCGGAGCTCGCCTACTTCGGAGCGAAGGTCCTGCACCCCCGCACGATTCAGCCAGCGATGGGCAAAGGAATTCCTGTCCGAGTGAAGAACACCTTCAACGCTGAACACCCAGGTGGGTAGGTGAGGGGGAGATCGAGTGGGTCGGTGCATGGGTTGTCGTGCATGTGTTGCCAGGAGACTCCTGGAAAGCGCATGCAAGGAAAGAAGGTATCGGCTCTGTTTTCCTAGCTATCCGGGGTTTTTTTTCTGTACGTGTGTTATGATCCGGTCGGAAATGGCGTGCGTCAGTGAAACGTCGTCCGAGCTAAATCGTGGTGCGAATGGCCTGGAAAGCGAAAATAAAGACCACTGCCTTGTGAAAGTGCCTGGAAGCTTCGCTTTCCGGGGTCCGTGGCACCGCAACAGACACTTTACTCTGCGCGCAAAGCGTGCAAAGGAACTTGTTTTCTTTCTCTCCTACGTCTCTATAGTCCTTGTGTGTCTCATTGCCTTTCTGTCGATACGTGCCGCTCCCGTAAACATGACCACTTTTAAATGCTGTCCAGAAATCGAGAAGCATAGGCATCTCTCGGTCGCTTTATTTGGCGCCTTCTCTTCCTGCCCTCCTCTTTGTCTGCTTGGCTGTCCCTGTTCATGCAGGTACGGTGATTGTGCAGTCGAAAGAGAAATTCCCCAGACAGCCGGGACCCGAAAAGCCCCGGAGCCGGATGATGTCTGAGGAGCAGATCCAGACAGAGCTCGGCAGGAAGGTGACGGGCATCACGCACAAGAGCGGAGTGATCATGATGGAGATCTACTCGGAAATGATGCTCGGTCAGTGAGTCAGTTGACAGACAGGTCGGCGTGTGTTTCTTAGCTGGGGATAAAGGGAGTGAGGGGGGGGAGAAAGAGTGGACACGCAGAAAGAGGGCGTCATCTGGAAATTACTTGAGGGACGGGACTGAATTGTCTGTGCGTCAAAAAAGGCGCCTCTCAGGCACTCTCTTTCTTTGTTCTTGTTTGTTTCCAATGCGGAGCAACTATTTTCTCTAGTTGCATGTGCCCCTTTTTTGTACGTGTTCCCTTTGCAGGCCAGCACGGGTTCCTCTCGAAGGTGTTTGAGATCTTCGGTGATACTGGAATCTCAGTAGACGTCAGTCAGTCAATGATGCAGACAACGGAAGAAAGCTGACTTCCTGTATGCACCCAATTCATAACTCCTCCGACTGGGCGGAAATTTGGGCGGCTGACTGTCTTCATTCATTTGTCCTTCTGACTGTTCACGATCTTCGACCGTTTTTCCGTGTGTATTTCTTCCAGCCGTTGTTTTTGTGCTTCAGCGTCCTGAAGAGTGTTCACTCCTCGCTTCCCCATTTTATCCGTACGCCTGTGTGTGTGTGTGTGTCCGTTCTTCTTTCTCCACTGATTTTCTTCCGGTCTCCCTGTCCTCCTTGGCTTAATTCCCTTGCAGGTGATTGCCACCTCCGAAGTTTCCGTCTCACTGACCCTCGACCAAGGCGTGCAGGAGTCTGCAGTCGTGCAGGCAAGCGAAAAACTTCGCAAGTTTGCAGACGTCAAAATCGATGTCAGTGAGGGGCTTCCTTTAGACATGATTTGCAATGGTTCAAAGCACATTGAAGCAAAGACCGATGGGTTAGATTTGAAAGCGAGGAAAGAGAGGGGGCTCGACTGCTTTTCTTCAGTTGCCTGCTTTTCTGCTTCGGAACTTTTGGGGCGAAATTCTTTTCTCACAGTTGGCCCATCGTGCGAAGCGCAGTATGCAGCTCCCTAAGTTTTCGTCTTCTCTTCTCTTTCCTTTACTTCCTTTTGTGGACCATCCATCTGTCTGCAGAGGGGCATGTCTCTTCTGACTGTGATCTGCAACACGACCTACTCGTCATCCATCCTGGGGGTCGTCTGTAACGCCTTCCATGAACTTGGTTGGTTGGTTGGTTGGTCGTGCTTCGGGGCGGGAGGGAGAAATCGGTTCTTTTTGGCTCCCTCTCTCCCTCGTGATTTGATTCGGGTACGCGTACGCAGAGTCCACTTGCTTTTGTTTTCGCTTTTCAGCCCTCTCGTGATCCAAGCGTTTCATGCAGCCTTCTGCACTCCATCGCTCTTTCTTCGTCTGTCTGTGTGGGTGTGCAGGAATTATTGTGGAGATGGTGTCGTGTGGTGCTTCGAAGATCAACATCTCGTTTGTCATCAGGTCATTCGGCTTCTGTTTGTTTTCTGTTTGTTTGTCTGTTTGTGCGTTCGCTTGTTTGTTTCTTGGGTTTGAATTCAGATGATCCATCCGTTCGTGTCGCATGCGATTCGGAAGGAACTGTTTTGCTGCGTGCGTGGGCGGAAAGTGAGAGCCTTCGACTCTTTCTGTAAGACCGACTGCTGGACACATAAAAATTTCTAGCCTGCCTCCAGGTTTCGATGCATCCCTTTTCTGCTTGTCGTTTTTTTCTTTCCTGCTTCTCAAAATGGCTTGACCCTTTCCATTTCCTCCTGCACATCTTTCCGCTTGTCTTTCTCCACATCTGTATTATTCTTTTTGCTCACCTTGCTCCGTTGATTTCCGACCTGTGTCTCGTCTCTCACTTTTTCTCTCTTCTATCTTTCTGTCTAGTTTTGTTGTCTTTGTCTCTCTTTCTTTTGTTTGAGCCGTTTCAGACTCAGGGGTTATCGGCTGCTTTGTCCAATCCTCCCCGCCTGTCTTCTGTCTCCGCGAGACTCCCTGGCCTATATCGAATGAATGGATTTGCTGCGACTGATCTTGCCGGCTTAAATGGATGAGTGTGCTGTGCGACTGGTTGCATGCAGGGCAGAGAAGGCGGAGTTGGAGAGGTCACTCCGGGCAATCCACGCTCTCTTCTTCGCTGAGAAGAAACAAATCGCGGAATTCATCGGACATTGATTTGACTTTATTCATTCATTCATTTGCTTACTCGATGGTGGCAAGGTAGTAGAAAGGTTTGGTAGTAGGCAGGTCTTCGTGTGTGAGCTGTGCCTTCATGCACTCACCCCCTAATTCACTTAGCTTTTTTTTCCGTCCTGTGGCATTCTTCTCTTCCTCTTTTTTTTCGGCCTCCACTTGTTTTCACTGCTCCTCGATCCGTCTTCTCAATTTTCCAAATCCGTCAAGGATCAGCTGAGAAATCGATTGAGGTGCCGTGAAGGGTTGCTTGGAGGACTTTTGTTTCTTTGTTCGTTCCTTTGTTTTGTTGTTTTGTGTTCAGGGAATTCGTCTGTACTGCTTGGGAGGAAGTCGTCAGGGGTTCTGATCCGACTGACTTTATTTTGTCATATGCTCTCTCTCACTTTCTCTCTTTCTCTCTCTCAATGTCTTTTGCTCAGTCAGTCGATCTGTATGCACTCATGAGTGGATGTCCGCCGTCTGCCACAATTTTTCGCTTGCTCCCTGCTGAGTGAGGCATGCAGAAAGAACTCTTTCGATCGATCATTTCATCTCTCGACCCACCGTCGTGCACTCATGCAACGTGTAGGCAAAGCTTTGAGTTTGTGGGGGACGAACAAAGGCGGGAAGGCTTGAACATGCAATTACTGTCCAAGCCACAATTTTGTTGGGGTGGGCAACACATACAAGATGAACGAATTGCGAAAGACTGGCAGAAAGAAACAGATCAACCAGAAGATTGGTGTGCATAAGAACACACAAAGAAGCCGAGAGGAGGGTGAAAAACGGTCCGCTGCATGAGACACTAACGGACAGACTGCATGTATGTGACAAACGACTGAAGGATGCGTGTGCGTACGCCTGCAGCTGGATTGGTGGTAGTTGTAAGTTGTAGACGTACCGATTGGTGGTTGCTGAGAGGGTCAACCCTCGATCGTCCCGACTGACAGTGAGTGATGCGTGAAATGAAAAAAGTCATTCTTTGTGAAATTTTAAGACCTGCCGAATTCTGTGTGTAACGTTTTTTTTCGGATTTCCCGTGTTCTGACAGTGCTCAAATGGTTTGGTCATGTGACGATTGTAGAGCACCTCGCAAGGCAGGTGGCAAGGGAGTGGTTTGTCATCTTGGCATGATCTTGCTTCAATTACGGATGCATCTTCTCTATTATTATTTGAGATTCATCCGAGTCTGTTTCATTATCGGTTGCCAGCTAGGTTGCGAGCTTGTTTCTGTATTTAAAGTTTCTAGCCTGATCCAGAGCCTGAATCCTGGGTCCAAGTATATGCCCAGTATTTAAAACTACTTCGGAATACAATTTCAGGTAGAATTCTAGATTCAATTGACTTGGAATTCCCTATGGTGAATTATAAATGTTGAAAAGTTGTAGAATCGGAGTATTTAAGGCCAGATTTTAGGTGTTATACATTACCAAACATACAAAAAACAATACAATAACCATGAATACGATAACCATATTAATTAAAATTGTTAATGGTTAAATTCTTTTGCCGTAATCTGGCGCTACAGAGTATGATAGAAGCTTCATAGTTAATGTGCTCTTGGGAGCATAGTCTGTGAAGAAGAGCTACGTCCGAAGTCAAAGTCTGGTGAGATCTATATATATTATATTTTGATTTCATACATGGTGGCGTTAGCCGTAACTAATATAACTTCGTTACATATATATGGCCCAAAGGGCCATGTTACGTTTTATGTGGTGCATAACATAAGCTGAAATGTATGTGTTATTGTTAAGGATGTAAGTTATGCAAAGCTATTCTTAGGTAGGTAGGAAAGCACCTGAGAACACGAATTCGATGCAACAATCGTAGTTCGTATAATCTTTTAGTTTAACAGGGCTTAATCAATTCTGCTTACTGTAGCAATTGAGGGCTGATTCAATTCATTCGAAGCTTGGTCTGCTTAGATATTTGCTGAAGTCGTACTACCACCTGAGCAATGATAGCGGGCGTACGTTTTCAATTTTTTTCATCGGTCTGATTGGTAGATCTCCAAATTAAAGCCCCCCCCTGCTTCCTCCTCTCCCCCTCTTGATGGCCCAGCTCTTCTCCCCCCTCCTCTTCTTCGTTGTGGGGGAGGGCCCGGGATCTTAGGAGGTGGAGCTCTTCTAGGCCCCCCTCTTAAGCCAACTTGAAGAAAGAAGGGATGGAGTGGCTGTTGGCCAGAAGCTTGGCCACTTGATTGTGTGACTGGACTTACTGGTGGTTGTTGCGTAGGCGGCGGTTCTTGAGCTGATGGTTCAATCTCTGCAGCTGTATCTATGACTCCATCCTCCTGATCCACCATGACTTCATCTTCATCCTCTTCATCCCTCCCTCTTCCTTCCCCCTCCCTCTCCCCTTCCAGGCCATCCCCCTGTCCTTCTCCCTCTCTATCACCCCCTTCGATTGCTAATTAATACCCCCAAGAAGGCTTCCTATGGTTGATCCGGAGCGGCCGTCAAAGCCCGAGCGCCTAAGGCGCCCGGCTGCCAAAGCCCGACCGTGCCGAAGGCGCGGCCATACCAAAGCCCGACCGTGCTGAAAGCGTAGCCACGCCAAAGCCCGACCGTGCCAAAGGCGCGGCCATGCCACAGCCCGACCGTGCCAAAGGCGCGGCCATGCCAAAGCCCAACCGTGCCATCCCAAAGCCTACAGCTCTATCAGCTGTTTGCATGCATATATGCATTTCGGTGCAAAAGCTGTCTGAAAAACGTTTCGGTCTTCTGGCCTATTACTGTATGTCGGTCTGCTATGGTCAGCAGCTACTTTTAGGCTAGCGAATTGGGTCTGACCGTGCCTATGTACTTTTCTTTTCCCAAAATGTCTGGTGGGCAACAATACACCCCAAGATGTTGTTGAGGACATCGCGAGCATATCTGGTGTCAGACTGTGAACGACATTGCAATTTCTCACACTGCCAGTCACAACATTCTTATGAGTCCATGATTCATATGAACGGCACTATCAGATTTTTAAGGGTAAAGACTTTTTTGAAGCGTTTGCTAGCTTTGTTCTATCTTTATTTTCTTTTTCACCAGCAGAGGCAATGAACTGAATGATTGCATTGACTCCAAGACCGGTAAGCTAAAGGAGCCAACCATTGCCAACCGATGAAGTGCGATCTTGTTGAGCTGCTGCTAATCTTTTGACACAGGAATCACTGCAGCCAGCACACATGCCTTCAGAAAGAGAAAGCGTGCTGGAGACAGAGATAAACGGGATAAACATGCCTGTGTCTGCCTTTACCTGGCTGTTCTTGCCTGTGGCTGTGTCTGCGTGCCTAACTACCTGCCTCACAAAATGGCTGTCTGCATATAGCACCTATCGGTCAGGAGGGGTTAATGAATGAATGAATGAATGAATGAATGAATGGATGGTTGCATGGATGGATGGGTGACTGAATGTCAGGATGTGTGAGTGAGTGAGTGAGTGAGTGAGTGAGTGGGTGGGTGGGTGGGTGAGTGAGTGACTGATTGAGTGAGTGAGTCAGTGAGTGAGTGAGTGAGTGAGTGAGTTGATAAGTAAGTGAAGGTGGGTGAAAGGGCGAGGGAGTGTAGGTGGATGAGTGAGTAAATGAATGCATGAATACATGAATGCATAAATGAATGAATGAATGAATGAATGAATGAGTGAGTGAGTGGGTGAGTGAGTAAATGGATGAGTGAGTGACGGTGGTGTGGGAGTGAGTGAGTCAATGAGTAAGCGAGGCTGCGTGGGTGAGTGGCTGAGTGAGTGAGAGAATGAGGGAGTTAGTGAATGAATAATGAATGAATGGATGAATGAATGAATGAATGGATGAATGAATGAATAAATGAATGAATGCGTAGGTGAGTGAGCGCAGGTGTTATACTGAGTGCGTAAGTATGGGAGTGAGTGAAGAAGTGAGTGCCACTGGGCTAGGCCACTGGGTAGGTGAACGAATCAGTGAGTGAATGAATGATTGGATGGGTGGGTGGGTGAGTGAGTGAATGGATGGATGATTGAGTGAAGGTGGGTGAAAGAGCTAGTGAGTGCGGGTGGGTGAGTCAGTAAGTAAATGAGAGCGTTGGTGAATGAGGTAGTGGGTGAATGAATAATGAATGAATAATGAATGAATAAATGAATGCATGCATGAATGAATGAATGAGTCAGTGAGTGAGCGTGGGTGAGTGCATGAGTGTAGGTCCACTGTAGGAGTAAGTGAAGAAGTGAGTGGGTGCTTGAATGAATGAGTGAGTGAGCTAGTGAGTGAGTGAGTGAGTGAGTGAGTGACTAAATGAGTGAGAGAGTGAGTAAGGTCGGCAGTGTACAGAAGGAAGTGAAGAAGACTCTCGCCGTCGATGCATTTACTGGTCAACGCGGTAACTGGGCTTCGAAAAGTAATGAACAGTTGGAGACTGGCTTTCATACTTCCAATCTGATGCATCACGTGTAAGTGAGAACAGAGCCAGCTCGCCATCAGTTGATCCTGACGTGTTTCTTGGAAACACAGTGAATCAAAAAAGAGTTAAAGAAAAATAAAAAGGGCCAGAGAAAAAATGGGGGACAGCCTAGGGCACAGCAGGTGCCTTCTCTTGACGTAGGAAGAGAGGAGAATGAAGTGTCAGACTAGTATTATGTCAAACAGTGTCACGGAATCACTTGATTCTGCTGTACATACACCGCCTGCATTTGACCGCGCAGCCCGTCCCGCGAACAAAAATATGAGGAGAAGTAAAATTCAAAGCTTTAAACTACTTTAAACTCCTTTAAACTATATAATTACATCATGAAAAGCAATTTAAAATTCAGTTCAGATAAAACATTTTATTTTAAATTTCATTTTACATGTTATTTCAATTTTTTTTATAGTAGATCGTTTAACTAGTAGTTTAAATTAAATTTGAAAGAGCCGAACGGATTTCAGTGGTTTGAAGACATTCCAGAACGGATCTCGGTGTCTTGAAGAGCCTTATCTAGAAAAGCAGTAAAACGTCAAGGGGGTAGTTATAACATTTTTAAACTACTGTGGGCTGTGTAGTTAGTGTTAGGAAAAGGTTTAAGGTTCAAAGTTCAAGGTTCACTTCGAAGTAATGAACCTGAATCAGGTTCAAAAACAGGTTTAAAAACAGGTTCACTTTTGATTAATAGAAACCTCATTTTTTCGTGTTATTTTATACCTTTAAATTAGGCTTTAATGCATTTTTAGAACGTTTTATTATAAAATCTATGCCTTAGTAGTGTTTTTAAATAGTTTAAATCAATATTTATGCTCATATTAGGTGCTAGTCTCAAGTTATTCACTGTTTATAGTCGAAAATTAGTAATCAAAAAAGCCTGAAAAAATTGGAAAATACTATAATTAAATTTATATGATCGTATCAATCATAATAATTTAGTCAACATAAGACCGTTACAGTATTTTTTTCTTTCTTTCATCTGCTCACCGGTTGCCTCACAGCCCCTGCTCCCCCCCTCCCTTTCTGTGCTCCGCTGCCTCTTTGACCTACTGCTCCCGGCCCGGCCTGTTACCCCCCCCCCCGGACTGTCCGTTTTGATGCGGGGCCTTGCAAGTGGAAAACTTGGTAAGTCACGTGTACTTCTTCACTTCTGCAACTGTCAGCATGAGTTTTCATACTGACATATGATACTGACATATGCTGACATATGTCTGTCCAACACAATAGATTGAACCGGCTGGGGACAGTTGCTGTGCGCGCGGCTCCGGCTCCTTATTTCACCTATATGGGCCGCGGGTGGCGCGGGCCTGGCCGGCCTTGTGCCAGTGGCCACGCGTCTGGCCTTCAAAACAGGTTCAAAACAGGTTTAACAGGTTCAACAGGTTCAAAACAGGTTCAAAACAGGTTCAACAGGTTCACTTTTTCAGATTTGAACCTTTTCTTAATGAACCTTTTCCCAGCCCTATGTGTAGTGTCCTACCTCCCGGCGCTGCCATCCCGCCACCGCCTCCCGGTCCTTCTCGCATGTGCGCCGCCTTTGCTTCGATCGCCCGCCGCCGCGTTCTGCATGTCTGTCTAGCCCTGGAAAGCTTGTCTTTACGTTTGCGCGGAGACCGGTCTTCAGAGAGTTTGCCTGAGCGGCTGAGCCGTCTCACTGAGACCGTTCGTTCCTTTTATCTGGTCGTGAGTCTGTCATCTCTCAGCAAGCTAACAGAAGTCAAGCCCAAATCCTCTCGACTCTACAAAGGGCTAAGGATCTATCTGTATCCATTCTTTTAGCTGACTGAGATCTTCAGACTGAGCTAGAGTCTGTAGAGTTTGGAGATCCATCTCTCTGTCTAGGCCGCATCTCTGGGTCTAGCTCTCTATCTGTCCTGCCGCTACCTCCAAAGCAGCGGAAAGGTGTTACAGCTGGAGCTGTATTGCATACTAGAAAGAATTGGATTTCTATCGATCGTCGGAGCCCTGACGATATTATATACTAGAAAGAATGAGCTTTCTATCGCCAAAGCCCTGGCGCCGAAGGCGCTAGCCTGCCAAAGCCCGGAGTTTGATTGAGAGACCATAGAGTCACAGGAAGGCTTCTTGAGGGTACTAATTAATGCATGCATGCATGTACGTGCATACATGTATACATATAAATCGCGGCCGCGTGCATGTATATATATATATGCATGTATACAGAGATTGACACGCGCGCAATAAAGGCGACAAGCGGGGGACTATAGGCCTTAAAATCTTAAAGTTACGTTTTTGACGTAAGATATAGACCCATTTCAAGAAAACATGAAGTTATATTTTTTTTGTAACTGATTTTACCGTAACTATTCAGATTGTTCCTCTTTTCCTACATTACAGCTAACGCCACTATGTATGATTTCAAATATATATATATATATATATATATATATGTATTTATATATATAAACTGACTTGTCAACCGACTCGGAAGTCATCAAACCAATTTATGATAGGTAGTATGTATGCTAGTAGTATGCTAGGTAGTAGATGATGATGATGAAACACAGATGAGGTAACATATTTTTTTTTTATATTTATATATTATATTCTAGTTCAGAAAATATATATAGAAATATGTATATATATCTAGAACTAGATCTAAAATCCAGGCCTAGGTTAACGTTCAAATTTCTGTTTATGTATGATCGATGCATCTATGTATGTGAGAAGTGCCAAGAAAAAAAACAATGCTAGCCAGTAACAGCAAAACAAAGCTAACAGCAATTAATGCCTAACATGTTTGGGGGACTCCTACCGCTAGTCCTACCGCCATCCTGACAGATACTACGCCGATTGAAAAACACACTCAATTAACACAAACCTGGTCCGTCCTTGATCGATGTCTCAACGCGCGATCTCAATCCAGCAGGTGCAGAGACTTATTGTCGCCTTCAGCAGCTGCATGCGCACTTCCTCCTCCTCCCTCGTCATCGTCATCGAACGCCACGCAAACTCATGATGCAACGATGTGGACTTCCTTCTCTTGAAATAAATCAGAAGGCGAGACGTGTGTGTATTTCACGTTTCCTGACTTAGTCTTCCTCCTTCTTTCTGGCCTGTTTTGACCTAGTCTTCTGACAACCATGCAGTCTATCTTCAAAGCTCGCTGAACACTTCTTCTTGACCGTTCTCTTCCTTCTGCAAGCACGACAAGAAACCGTCCCCTCCAGCGGTCGCCCCATTTGAGAACCCCCAAGGGGTCCCCATGTTTGAAGGGCACTTCTCGTCCATCACCGTCGGCCCCAGACTGCCCGTCCCCAGTGTCGCGGCCCAGAGAGAAAACCCAGACGCTGCCCAAAAGAGCTTCGATGCCCTTGCAAGACAGAGAAATTCTACGAAGGTGGGCAGGTGCTCGTATGGAGGGCCTCCGTGCTTTTCGATATGGACTGGACGGAGCCCCGTAGTGTGACATCGATCGAACTCACCCGAGGCCACGCGCGCCTGCAAAGAAAAACTCAGTTTTCCCAACGTAAAAAACTAAAACCGAAAAAATCATGTTCTGCAACTTCTCTGCGCGAGGTATGTCTAGCACACGTATCCTCTCACTGGTGCATGTTCAGTCTCATGCACATACGGAAAGACTAGCACCAACTCACTTTCTATCTGCCCGTTTCGCTCACATACACACACACACACATACACACACACACACACACACAGAGAGAGAGCGAGAGAGAGACACACACAACCACAGCGACGCCCGCATGCATGGGCAGGGACATTCACAATCACAATTGCACACACTCTCTTACACAAGCATACACACGGACACAAACGTTCATGCACGGATTCACACGGAATGAGCACATGACAACGTAAACTCCCTCTCACACGAAATCACGCTCGCAATGCACACAGACATACACTCATGTGAGGAAATCCTTTGCTACACGGACATTGGTTTCGTAACAGTGCTTGCCTATCTGGACATGCAAGATGTGAATGTGCATGCATGCTGTTACTCAAATGGGCAGTATGCAAAGGTTACCCACCGAGAGTGTTTCGCTGTCCGACACGACCAGAACGGGAAGGTCGGCAACACTCTCGTCCTGGAGGACACTGACGAGAACGGCCTCCGCGGCTTCCTTGGGCGTCTCCTCCTTGTATCGGTCCCAAAAGGTGCCCTCAATTTCTCCTATTCGGATGTGCACCGCCGCATACTCGGCATCAGGACTTCCGAATATTTTCTCGGGAATTCCGTCTGTCGCTCTGCTGAGCGTTTCTGTTGGCTGGAAGAGCGTCTGCAAGGCATGCAGAGGGAAGGGATATGTCAACGCGAGAGAAACGAAGTCTTCTGACGGGCTCGTTGTTGTCGTCGGGTGTTGTGAGGACTTTTTTCTGCGTGAGCGCGGGAGGGAGACTATGCGAAGAGGAATGACTACCCGGGCAGTAGCCGCAGTAAAGGAACCATCTAGCTGTCCAGTAAAGGCACAAAAAACCTAGTTGCTGCGTAGTACATGCATATCACGAGAAGTCTGAAAGTATGGCCGGTCAGATGCGGACTGTCTGTTTGTCTATCTATCTATCTATCTATCTATCTATCTGCCTGTCTTGCCCACCTGTTATTGATTTGAAATCCATGTAAGGACAAATACACATGCGCACATGCATCGACAGATTTATATTCAATACATCCATCTATAAATCCTTCCTTCCTTCCTTCCTTCCTTCTGTCTGTCTGTCTGTCTGTCTGTCTGTCTGTCCGTCCGTCTGTCCGTCTGTCTGTCTGTCTCTCTGTCTGTCTGTCCGTCCGTCTGTCTGTCTGTCTGTCTGTCTGCATGTTTGTCTGTCTGTCTGTCTGTCTGTCTGCCTGTCTGTCTGTCTGTCTGTCTGTCCCTCTGTCTTTCTGTCCCTCTCCATCTATCTCTCTGTCTGCATGTTTGTCTGTCTGTCTGTCTGTCTGTCCAGGGAATGGAAATAGATCGGCAGTGTGGCCGAGTACTTACTTGCATGACGCATCTGATGTACCGCACATCGACATCCTCGAGCTGATCTCCGAAGATCTCCATCACTCGAAAGGGGTAGATGTTGGAGGTCAGAATCAGCACTCTCGGCTGGTCAGCCATCTGGGGCTCCAGGGGCTGCGAAAAGTCCAGATGCCCCCCCCCGGGCAGTGGAAATTGACGCACGCCCTCGGGGATCACATGAATTGGCAAATCAACATACCGCTCTCGAACTGGCTCTTCGAAAACGAAGTTGTGTAGCTCCGGTGTTACTCTCCAGTCGAGCGCTGAGGGACTGAAGAAATGCTCGAGAGAATGGGGGGAGTCCCAATGCACCAGCAGGACCCTGCCTGTGGCCTGGGCAAGACGAAGAGCAAGAAAAACTCCCCGGAATCGATCGCCTAATCCTCCGCACTGCGACGAGCCGACTTTCCCCGAACACGCGTAGACGATGTATGAAGCGTCCGCCCGCCCTTTCATCTTTTTGTGGAACGAGATGTAGTCGAAGAGCCACGAAGGGCACCCCCGCTCAGCCATCTCAAAGGCAGAGCAGCTAACACGCTGAAGCTGCAGTGGCTGTCCCAGCCCCGACGGCCTGTTCCACCACTCCTCGCCAGAGAGCCCAAAAGCCAAAACATCCCACCATTCTCTCCCTGTCCTATCGCCCCCCTCGGCCTCTTTCGGCTCTCTTTGGTCCTCCACAGAAGAGTCTGGAACTGAAGTACCCACCTGAGAGCTCACATCAAAGTCGAAGGGGGCCCCCCTCCCAAGCCCCTCGCCCCCCCCATCCGCTTCCAAGTGAAATACTCCATCTCGTCCCTCCCAAAAGACTCCGGCACTCTCGTTTTGGTCAAGTGCGTTGCCGCCTGCAAGCCATAATTAGAAATTATTTTCCTTTACCATTGACAAATCAAGAATTTCAAAAGCTTAACAGACTAAGCAGGGAGTTCTTTCTGTGGGGAGTGCAGACCTTCCAGGTACAGCTCCACCTCTCCGACAGACAACGTAAAGGTCAGGCAAAATATCGTCAGCAACACGCAAAACAACACCCAACGCATCGGCGAATGAAGGAATATCCAGTTGAAGATTGGGCTGCTCGAAGAGCAATAGGTTTTTTCTGATGGACCGAAATGATCTCTCAGAAGTCCGGAAATGAACCTTTCCGGCTGGAGTGGATCGCCCTCACACTCAGAGCCACCGACAATCTGATGTCGAATCCTCGACGTTTGTCGTCGATTAGACAAATCAAGCCGTGTACGCGTGAAGCGGCCCCAGATCGCGCGACGGCTTGGAGCATGTTTGCACGAAGGGGGGCCACTTACGGCTAAGGTGGCCCGGATTGGGCCCGCGGCCGGATTTTCTCGGTGTCAGAAAGAGTCACCCGCCACATCAAAAATGAATAAAAGTGCATCATGCAAGAAATCTGAAATCAAACTTTTTTTTTTGAATATTCATCTTTTTTAAATTCGGTCACAGTGACGTTACATGCATTCAGTTCAGTCTAGAACTTTAGTTTTAAAACTTAGGCTTTTTGAATATTAACTGCTTGCAATGCGCTAATTTGGCTTGAATCGCCACTGATTGTGCATCTTCTTGATGTTAACTGACGCTAAATTAGCATAACTGTGTTCTACTAGTTTCAATAAATGATTTAGCTTAGCATTCAGCATACAGTCGTAAGTAGTCGTAACTGTACACTACTGTACACTACTATATACTTGCGGTAACCTAGGTGGTAACTTGCGGATCAACTTCATTAAGCATTATACAAAGATACTGCAATTGATTGTTACTAGGATTGTCACGATTTATATATTGGGACATGCATTGAATAGCGTTGAATTATATAATTATAAGTCATAATTCTGACTCACAAATGCAATTCTGAAATCAAAATATACAGTTTTTGCGTTCCAACCTGCTTCTATCTACTTTTATTACTAGTTTGACCTTCGTCTGTTCCTGTTAAAGTATGTTAAAGGCCCTAATAAAAGGTATTCATTAAAACATGCATACACAAATAAAAAATGCGTGACAAGATATTAAAATTAAGATTTATTCATATGTGTTTTTGGAACCATGAAAATTATAACAAAAAATATGGTTATATTTTGTTTGTGTAAACTCAATTAATTCACAGTATTTAAAAAAAAAATAGATCTGGTAGAGTTTCTTTGTTGCAAAGCTACTTTAAGTTGTTCAATGTTGCATTTTCCGTAAGCTCGGCTGTATGACTGTTCGAGCGCATCGTGTGACGGATCCTGGGAAGTGGGAGTGCTTGATTGCGTTTATTGCTTGAGGAATTGCTTGAGAGATGACTCGGAAAAGGCCTGAGGTGCGGCCTCTTTGAATGCTCCCAGAAGATCCCGTGAGATGTCGGCACCTCCTGAGAAGACAGGGGGGAAGAAGGGTAGGAATCAGAAAGACCAAATCATGGAGGGAATCTGAAAGAGAGGAGAAGGAATGTCTTTGGTGGCAGGAAGCTATGGACAGCCTTCTTTGAGGACAAGCAAAAAAAAACCGAGCTTCACCACTCAGAAATGACGACAAAACGAGGGTCGGCACTGGGAGCCTTCTGAACTGCATAACAAGGCAGGCAGAGAGGCAGGTAGGGAAGCAGACTCCCAGTCCCCCTCCCCCTCACTGACCCTTTTCTCCCTGCATCTTTCCGAAGAACTCTGCCAGTGCGCCCTCTGCCACCAGACTCATCTCCCCGAGAGCATCCCCGGAGCCTCCAAGGGACCCACTCGACGCCCCCTCTCCTTTCTCCACCTCCCCACCCACGTTTGCAGAGGAAGAAGAAAGTCCCTTGTAGTATCTAGCCAGCGCCTCTGGAAGAGCAACCTTGGCGCCCTGCGAGAAAGAATACAGACACAGAAGTCAGTGCACTCAAACATATTCCCGGAATGAGACAGACACAGGAACACATGCATGAACAAGATACTACACCACCCACCCACCCACCCGCCCAACCAAATAACCAACCTCTAGCGCTGCCTGCTGCACGCCCTCATCCTCAGAGAACAGAAGTGTCCCTGCACACCCAGCAGCCCCCTCGTGAGAAGGTGCCAGGACCAGAGACCGACAGAGGGGAGGCATCAGGAGGCTGACCAACTCCGCCCAGACAGACGCCTCTTCTCCCTCAAAGACTGCATGCAGAAAGGGAAACCCACACACACAAAGGAGCAGATGCCCACACAACGCAAAGTTCGTTCTAAACATGTAGACCTCAAAGAGAGGATTGTTTACCTGCCATGAATGGATTCCAAGCGACATCTTCGCAGTTGCAGCGCACGAGATCTCTGATCCCAATCTTTCAAGGTCTGCAAACTGGCTCGAAGAAACGAACGTGAAGGGAAGCAAGAAAAGCCAGATGATCTTTGGAGAGGACCTCAGACGACTTGCAAGAATGACCAACTGACCGTCAGGCATGCAGGCAATCAGGATTTGGAGTTGTTCAGGCTCGCAGACACCAGCAGCGTTCATCTGCATAGGCACGTTGACAACAATATTTTCCAGAACAAAAATGAATGACGCGGAACAGTTTTTCGCACAAAGGTAACAGCAGAACTATATCAAACAGACGCAACACAAAAACACAATAGACAGGCAAGGAGACACCTACGCAGAGAGGCACATGAAGGGAGAAAAACCCGTTCACGTTCCCCCTCACCCGAAAGATAACTGACCTCCTCTACGAGCACTTGAGCAACTTCGCCACTGGGCCTGCGTGTAGGCAGAAAGAGGGAGAGAGGGGGAGAGTATAACATCTATCTGAGGCTGAGTTGCAAGTTGCAAAAGATTTTTCACAGAAAACTTTTTTGGGGGACCTGGTTTGTCAACACAGGAATCTCGCTCCTCTCTCGTGTGCATTTCCTGCCTTCCTTGTGACAGTCCTTCCTTCTCTCTCCCCGGCCTCTACTTCCCTCCCTTTCTGTCCCTATTTCTTCTGACCAACCAGATTGATGGGACGAAGTTCTCTCTATACAGTCTGGACGCACTCCCCATCACATACGCAGCCTTTCGAGAGGCCCCCTGGACCCCCGAGTCGTTCATCTCCCCCTCCACTGGGGGAGTCAACAGACGCATACGGAGACCTGGAGGCTGCTGGGCAAGAACCTGCAGCCAGGCAATGGAAACACAAGAAAGAGAGAGAGAGAGAGAGAGAGAGAGAGAGAGAAAGAGAGAGAGAGAGAGAGAGAGAGAGAGACGAACAGCTTGCTTTATGCATTTGCCAAGAAATACGATGTGTGCAAAGAAAACTGCGGGGGGGCATGCCCTCTCCAAAGCCGTACAGAAACTCGAAGTCATGCACCGACCTGTTTTTAAATTAGTGTGTCATCAGAAATCAGGTGTAGCACTTAGATCAATCCAGACGAAGGGGAGGCATGACCAAAAATGCTTTTGGAACAATGAAAAACGGACCAGACAAGACAGGGAAACGCTGACTGACCTTGACATAGGGACCGATGAGGACAGGGAATGTGTGGAGATTCGTTGCCAGACTGGAAAGTCCAACCTGCATAGAGGGAAAGCAGGGAGAGAGACGGAGAGAAAAGCAAAAACAAATCCTTTTCAATCAGCTTTCTCTTTGTCACTGTCTACGGCCGCCTCTTCCTTTTCTTCCTCCAACTAGATCGTCCTTGAGGGCTACCTGCAGAGATTCTACAGAACTTTCAGGCTTGAATAATACTGAAGGCATGCTCTAATTTTGTACCTTGACTCACCTGCAGGGCGTTGTGGCTGACTCCAGGTGCCGCTAGAAGCTGTTGTACGACTGCGAGCAGAGCACTCTGCAAGAGAAAGAAGAGACGCAAACAGCGTTCAAAGAGGCCGGAGTGCTGTCAGCGCTTATACCTCCTTCAGAGTTCTCGAAAACACTGTCAGTATGTGAGAGAAGGGGAAGGTCGGCTTCTGTGGGGTTATGTGGGAAGGCAGACAGAAATTGGGGTGTTGGCATTCTATTTTCAAGGCAGGCAGATTGCATCTATCCACAGTGACAAGAACCGAAAAAATCAAACGTCCTTCAGTCTTTCCACCGCCCTCATTTACCCGGCACACAAAGGCACAGAAGAGCCTGTGGCGCCAGATAGAAAGATTGGCAGCTAGAAAGGCAGACGCAAAGACAGAGGCATGGGCGAAAGAACGAAGAAAACCAAAGACAAGGAGAAATGCAGAAGGATGTTTACAAGTCCATGTGAAATCAGAATGGTTTTGGAAAACCGACCGCTTTCTCCGCAATTGTCGCACTATTGGGCCCTTCCAGGCTCTTCTGCACATTGACAGACAGACAGACAAGAATTCGAGTGCACAGATAAGTTCATAACCAATGCCGCTGACAAGGTCTAAGCAATCCTCTGAAGCGGATTGCTTGCAGCACCTTTGACATAATTTTGTTGCATGCATCGAGGACGGATGCATGACGCTTTCACTCAACGATCCCCCAATGCGTAACACGCTGTCCCCTTTTTCATTTAATTTCTACACACACACGCACACACACACACCGACGCCTGCCTGCCGTCTCCAAACCCACCCGTCTGGTTCCGTCCGGTCTCATTCCCAGAAGCGCTGCAAGTTCCAACAGGGCAGAGGCGCACTGCAGCAGCTGTGCCACGACTTCCCACCAAGGGTCGCGAGAGAGGTCTCCAAGGTTACCTGCAGGCACAGAACGAGGGGGGGGGAGGACTTTTGTTCGGCTGAAATTGAGTCATTGGCTTGTGTGCCTGGTTTGTGTGACTTTGAAGCGAGCGAGGGAGCGAGCAAAAGAGAGAGAGAGGGGGGGAGAGAGAGAGAGAGAAGAGAGAGAGAGAAAGAGAAAGAGGGAGAGAGAGAGAGGGAAAGACGGGGTCGAACGCACAAAGTGAACGACAGAAAGGAACCACCGTCATCGCAGCGAGGAGGCAAGTCGATTGGTTGTCACTAGCTCGATACATCTGGCAAATAAGGCTGTGTGCACAGCAAAAGGAAACGAAGTGATCCCGACAGCGCAACTGTTTGTTGACGCACCTGCAGCGTTAAGCAGCGCCAGGGTGACGGCCTCGTTTCCCCTTCCGGCCCTCTCTGCTGTGAGTGCTGCCCCCGCAAGACAGTGGAGGATCACCAGAGCTGCCACCCTGACCTTGGGCTGTGGCAAAGCAACTCCCACAAGGACGTAGTAGAGGGAGAGGTCAAGGAGGCTCTCATCCTGTCAAGACACGAACA
The DNA here is from genome assembly GCA_018398765.1 of Chromera velia. Classification (NCBI taxonomy): domain Eukaryota; family Chromeraceae; genus Chromera; species Chromera velia. The sequence continues at coordinate 44,253 of JAHBMJ010005798.1, read as the reverse complement.
GGCATAGAAAGGAGAGAAGAACAGTAAAAGGACTCCAAGGAGGCTTGTCGAATTGAGCGCAGACACATTAGGACCTCTAGTTATCCTTATTTCCAGATAAGAAGAGAATTTCTCGCGTCAACTATTTTGAGGATGTCTATCAAAGCCTCCACAACGACACAAATCTGACGTGAATACCCAATCAGGTTTTTAGAGAAATGGAAAGGACTAACCATATGCTTTGTGTCATGCGGGAGGAGGTAGGAGAGGCAGAGGACAAAAGTTCCCACAGAGTTGGACGCTTCCTGCAGTCGGCCCTCCCCTCAAGGAAACAGGAAGGAAGCAATGAGTACATGAAGCTAGCTTTTGTTCAATCGACCAGCGGGGAAGTTCATCAAGCACCGATGCAAATAGGAGAAAGTTTCGTTGACGACTTAGCAGAGCTGATGAGAATTCGACAGTACGGAAGTTAAAGTCGAAGACAGGATAGGCAGAGGAGAGCGCGGAGACAGCACGACAGAAGACAGCTAAAGAGGGAGGGAGGCTGTTTGTTTGATTGGCTGACCTTGATGGCTCGAAGGACGTGGAGGTGAGAGGGTGCCGAGTCCTCTGCGTATGCGTAGAAGACCTCACACAGCGACTCCCTCTTCCCGGGTGCCGCCTCCATCGCAGCTCCCCCCTGTGGAATGATGACATCCAGAAGGACCTGCTGTGCGAGGGCAGGGTCGGCGTCTCTGACGACCTCCGCGACCCTCTTGAGGAGGAAAATGACAGACTCGAAGACGGGGGAAGTCTCCGAAAAGGAGAAAATAGCTGCAGCAGTGGAATGTGTGTTCATGCATGCAGCGTTTACACGCGATGCTTCTCAAGTTTGTGTATGCTTTTTTGTTTGCAATATGAAAATCAGAGCAGGCCGATCGGAGAGAAAAGAGACGTGTACCACCTGAATGCATACACAAAAAGTCTACAGAGTCAGTCGGGTCTTCAACTCAGAACGCGCCTCACAAAAAGACAGGAGCAAAACACTCTCAATCAATCTTCTCTGGATGCGCGACCAGCCAGAAGCATTCCCAACGCAGACAGGTCTACAAGAATTAACGTCTCACTTCAGCCAAAAACCTCACCAGGAGAGATGAGAGTCCAAAGGCTCCAGAATTCCTGCATGTGTGTTCACGCACATGAAAAGGAAGAGAAGAGAACACAGAATGATGGTATGGCAGAGCAACAATACGAAACCGAAGAGCGAATCCTCCGAAAGAGACTTTGGAGCAAACAGGACGGAGTGCATTGTCTGCTTCGAGATCCAGGCAGGGAAGGGACCACGGCACCAGATTCTAGAGGATCTCTTCGCAGAAAGAATCAGAGAGTGAAAGAGAACCCGACGGACGATAGAGAGACAGACAAAAAGACAGAAGAACGAACCGCAGGGCTCTTGGAGAGAGAGTCTGTCAGGAGGGAGGCACGTGCAGAGACGCCGTCAAGAACCTTCGCTGTCGTTTCTGCAAGGGGTGGGCGGGCAGAGAGAGAGGGGACACCAAGACATGCAGAGCGCTCGAGTCGTTTTGCTTTCTTCCTTGTTTTTGTTTTTCGGAGAGACTGTCATTCCCTGTCCAGAGCTGTTTTTGCCTGACTCTAGCTTTCTACGCACTTTATTCCTATTCGCCTGATCTGCCCCGTGCTCCTGTCTCCTTGTTAGCGCACACATTTTCCTTCCCAGGAAGGAGCCCAAAGAATGACTTTCATTCTCCTGTTTCTATCTGAAGCCAAATGGGATGACAGACAAATCAAGCAGAAGAAGGGACAGCACGAAAGATGGAAGAAAGCCTTCTGTCACGCGCATACATACCCTCTGGAAATGCGCAGGCGGATAGCTGCATGTAGGAGGCAAAGAGAGGTCGTCGGGGGTCCTGGGCAGCGAGGACCTCTGCACGCAGACATGCACAGTTGTGCAAAAGAAAAAGAAAGAATAAATCCAGAATTCTTGCCGTCAGGAAGGATTCAGGACACCCACTGTGGAAAGACGAACAGCGGTCTCTAAGTGAGCACCACAAGGCTTTCACGAACAGAGAAGAAGAAGCTCTCTTCTTTACACCATACAACCTTCCTTGTTTTGGGTGAGGAGAGCGGTTTCAAGAGGCAGCAAGCAGCAGAGAACATGCAATCAATCTATGCGGTAAAAAAGAGAAGTCAGGTTCTTCAGCGGACTACTTCTTGACAAGACACACTGACTCGCTATTCCGTGCTCAGAACAGGACGTCCGAATACTATATATATGGACAAAAAAACAACGGCACAATCATGCCTCAGACAATTAACGCTCAACAATCAGCCATGCAGCAGACCTGGGTGGTCCTTCAAAATTCCCCTCGCCAAGGCGCTCATGATGTCAGCAACCGGCTTCACCCCGCCTGCATTCATATGCGTTCAGGGAACCGTCATTTACCATAGTATGGTGACACAAGCGCGAGTGGATGTAAGAAGAGGAAGAGACAGAAATGAAGCGAGGGTTCGGAAGTAGGCATCCTTCAGATAGATGTTCCGGAGCAATCGGGCACTAGCTTCTCCATGTTTGTCTTGCCCTTTTGAGAGACGGGGGGGGGCATCAATGAACGGACAAAGAAAAGAAAGAAAGAGGCAGGGAGGCAGGGAGGGAGGGAAGTGCCTCGATCAGCAGAAAAATAGGACTCTGGAGAGAATTAACAGAAGGGACTCACCTCCACCCCCATGAGCTGTCCCCATATTCTTTGCCAGAGAGTCCACCTCTGCGAGTGCAGGAGCTCGTACTCCCCTTGTGGTTTCTGAGATGGATTGTCTTGACCTGAATCGACGCACGCCCACAGCAGACGAAGGGAGGGATGGAAGACGTGGGGACGCCCGAGGAGAAAACAGGAGACTGACGCAAAGGCTTGGTGGAGTTTGGATTCAAGCAAGTGCATCGACTACTAATAATTGGATCATGGACGTCTAACAATCATTCTATGGTGTCCGTCCTTCTTACAAGAATCGCTTCTCTAATTGCGGTAAAAATGCGCCATTTCCTTCCTTTCTCCACCCCTTTTCGCTCTTCTCGTACGGAAAGATCTCTCGCCCGTCTTCCCGTCTCGGGTCCTCTCCCACTTCCGAGCCCTTGTGACCCTTTCTGACCCACTAGACCCATTTAATTCCTCACTGACCTCGGGTTATTGGCATCGTGTCTTGCCCTCAGCATCTGGACCTTCTCTGACTTCAGGTGTTTCACCTCTACCTGCAGAGTGGGAGGGATACAGGGGGGGGCATTCCTGAACAAACAGAAGAAACAAAACCGCATCATGGTTTGATCAGACTCGAAGCACCCCCAGGATGCAAGAAAGAAGAAAAGCAAGAGAGAGAGAGAGAGAGAGAGAGAGAGAGTCTCTTCTCACCTCCTTCACCTCCAGAGGTGCCACCTCATGGCGGGGTGCCATCGTGTTTGCAGTCTCGGCCCTGCATTTCGAAAATCAACAGCGAAAAGAATTGATGCTTTCGTTCAAGCAGGAAAGAGGTCGGACTTCAGGCTCGTAAAGGACGAAAGTAAAAGTAACAGTGGAAGGATCGTTTTCTTTTCGAATGGAATGTCCTCAACGATCTGAAAGCTCTTCTACTTCCCAGTAGATCTGCCGGTGTACATGTATTTGAATCTGGCTGTAGTTTTCTCTTCTGCTCTACACATGCAAACAGATTAGAAGAGTGAACGCACTGCATCAATGCAGTAGATTCCTTCCCAAACACTGCTCTGCTCACCTGACTGTGTGTCCCCTCCTTCTAGCTGCAGGGGATGCGCTCCTGTCAGAGGCCTCCAGTGAGGCTGCGAGGGCTCTGCCTTCTGCTGTCTTCTGCAAGGGGGGGGGGAGGAGGGGAGGGAATGAAGGACTGAGGAGCGATTAGCCGAGCAAGCCAGGGGAGTTAGGGCTACCAGTCAGCCCCAAAAGAGCTATGAGGGTACACGAAGAAAGGGATGAATGGATCGAGGAACGCGGGTAGGGGCACGAAGAGTCTCAAACAACTTGAAATGCCGCCATAGAACATTCTCAAGGGGAAAGAGAATTGTCGATGCACCTCAAAATGCCACACCGTCTGTTTCTCTGATGACCATCGTCGCGTTGAGACATTGACATCATTGCAGAATAGATAAGACGTCCGCGATTCCTTTCTTGGTCGTCGTTTCCTCTTGGCCTTCAGCAATGATTTTTTCCCCTTTCCTTTCTTTCCTTCGACTTCTTTCTTTCAACCTGATTGACTGCCTGCCTGACAGACCTCGTTGTGTTCCTCGACCGTCTCTTTTGCCTTCTGCACTCTTGTGTCCTCATCTGCAATTCTGCTGATCTCGTTGTCCCTCATCAGAGTCGAGGCTGTCGGGTTCATGTACTGGGGGTTGTCCTTCTTCCCCTCCACCCGGAAAGTCTTCACAGACTTCCGGGTCAACATCTGGTAGAGCTTGACGACCAGAGGTATGGCAGCACCTGCAGGCAGGAGGGCAGTAACCCAACCAGAGTTGTTGTGACGGCACAGCTAACTGATTGGGTTCACTGCAAAGTGGAGGGGCAGGAAGTCAAGCAGAGAGAAAGACCGACCGACCAAAACGACAGTCAGACTGGCCAAGGTCGGATGAAAGCACAGAGAACCGCGCACTGCAAAAAGGGGGCTGAAAAGACGCATAGACGGGCGGACAGACAAATGCGCTGTCAGCCACTACCTCCCTCCCACTGACCGACCAGGTGCACAGTGCATCACAGGATCGAAATCCTCTCTTGTGATGGGAATTCTCTTCTTTCGGCAGACTTTGTAGATCTGCTCCCAGTTCTCTGTCTTGCCCTGGAGGGCCAGGAAGTTACCGTAGCAGTGCATTTGAAAATCCTGTCAGAAAGAGAAAGGAAGTCCACCAAGCAGGTTGAGAGAGAAAAGGGATTGGTTGGAGGATGAATGATCACATGAGTGTGCTACGCCGATTTCGAGCAGGAGAGAACATGGAGTCTGAGTGCAGGAACCTCTGCATGCTCATTTGCATCCTGGGTGAATCTCAAAGCCCCAGAGAGGCGAAGACGTACGGAGAGAGATAATGGTCTTTGCGGTCAAGTGAGCGGATTAGTACCAGGTTTTTCACGCGGCTGTTTGCGTGTGTGAGTGGGTAGACGCGGTGGTGAGTGGAAAAGTAAGTGTCTACACACAGGTGAGTGTGTGTGTGTGAGAGAGAGAGAAGTGGGTGGGAGGAGAGGCAAAAACCTACCAGGTGGAGCATAAATGGCAAATGCATACCACAAGAAGTGTGCTGTGCTTGGGTGTACATGAATAGACGGGCATCATTCGACCACAGTCACAAATAAATGCATGAAAGCCGATCGATCAATTCACCCACTACTGCATCAGAGGCTGCTTGGATCAAGGCTGGAGAAGGCGCGTTATCAAAGGGAGGGGATTGCCTCATTGCTGGTTGAATAGTAGGATGAGTAAGGTAGATCATGTGAAATACTGACTGATACTAATATTCATACTGATGTGTGAATGAATGCAAGAGAGTGAAGGACCCAATTGTGGACCGGTGTGCGCAAGCATGGAAGTGATCCAGTTAGGCCTGAGTTCCCTCTCACCTGTGGGTAGTACCTCGACAGGATCTCTGCGGTGAGGAATCCGTTGCTGAAGTCTCTGTCCACATTCTTGACCGAATAAGAGAGGTCCAAGGTCTGCAGCCATCGAAGCACGTCCCTCGACAGCCCGCTCATGGCTCCTCTCTCTTATTTCTTATCGGTGAGACTCTGAGAGCTAGTTTGAAAAACCTTCAACAGACGTCTGGTGCTTCTTTGGCTCGCCCAGTTGGTGTTCAAATTGGGCGAGCAGGCGCCCTTTCTGTAAACAACAGGGGTCTGTCTGTATCAGACTGAATTGATGTCTTTGTTGTCAGACCTCCGACCAAAGGAGTCTGTCTTATTCCTTCTCATCTCAACATCAAACTTGTTCTATTGCGGCAGTGCCAAAGTGTGACACTTCGAGACATGCAGAAGTTTACACTCTCTCCATTGCATGAATGGTCGATCGTTAATGTCGATCTGTATTGCGCATTTTTCGAAAAGAAAACAATTTTTTGCATGCATGCATGCATGGTTTGTACGTGGAGCTTTTGTCAAATTAACGCACAACATGCATGCATGCAGGATGCATGCGTGCAATTGCGTGCATGGGCGCGCGCGGACGCGCGCGAAAGTGCAAAAAAAAAAAATCAAAAATTGCATGCAAATCAATTCGTCAGGTCAAACAATCATCGATCGAACCGGCCTTGCAATATATATATATATATATGCCTCCATCAAGCAAAAACGTCACATCGTCAATCACAGAAGGGTGTGAGGAAAGCTTCATAGAGACCAGAACTGCATATGCAGAAATTCTAAGAGCTCTGCGTCTGTTGCACGTTCTCGAGACAAAAGACAGAACTTGAGCATTTCTCGATATAAGGATCTTCGCCAGGAGGGGTCGCACTGTCCTTGCAAGTGTATTGCAAAATCGTTCCCTAAGTTACATCATCATGAGTCAGAATCTTCGAGGGCCGAAGCCCAAAGTGAGGCCAGACAAAGAGAAGGAAACCAAGCGAAGTGACACGGGAGGGAAGTCTTCGGAGTTGTCCCGCACCGTCTCCACGCCCTCCTTGCGGAAGCTCTCAAAACCCGACAAGCCAGTCATAAACATATCTCTGAAGACCCCCAAAGGACTTGAGAGGTCCAAATCTTCAAGGGAAAAAGAATTGTATATTAAGCCTCCAAAGCGAGAGACACCTCGTTTTAGAGATTTGGGGTTTGACGGCGTCGTCTCTGCCGCACTTCACCGTTCGGACATTACCAGCAAAGCACAGACAGAGCCTCGGACCCCGGCCTCTGAGCTTCAGACAAATGCAGAGGAGGATGTTGCAAGGGCCGAGGCACAGTCGAGGGCCTTGAAGGTCAAGTTGGGTCAACTCAAACAGACCCTCAGACGCTCAGAGACTCAGAAGGCATATCTGACCATCAACAATGCGAGGCTCGAAAAAGAGCTCCAACAAGCGCACATTGCCAGATCAAAACACCAACAAGACTCTGATGCCTTACAGCACCAAATCAATGTACTGACATCCAAAAACGGGACTCTAGACTCAGTAATTGATCGCAACGCCAAGGCGCTTCAAGACTACGTGAGTTCTTCCAGTTTGGCCATGGACGCTCTTGTAAAGCGCTCAGAGCAAATCGAGAAAGAGACAGATGAAGAGAGACAGAAGACGAGGGAGCAAATATTTCAAGAAGTCACTCACGAGAAGAAGTGGCCTGAGCCCCAGCGTTTCTCGCGACGTCCCCCGTTTGCCTTCAGCCAAAAATTCCAAGAAATCAGGGCCCACATGGCCAAGCAGGCAGCAGTCAAACCCAAAAAAACCCACCCCACAAGATCCCCAACCGCAAGATTCCCTCCCCAGCACCAGCCTCCCAACTCAGCACCGTTCCCCACAGCGAAAGCCTCCCCACCTCAAAAAGAGGCAGGAGGCTCTCCCAAAAACGACGCCTGGGCCTTCACCACCTGCACCCTCTCTGTTGCCCTTCCATCTCGTCATGAAGATCATCCAGACATCTCTTCCTCTGCTGTACAGCCTCCCCAAAACGCGGCTGTGCGAGAACTCGCGAAGGCGATCCAGGAAGAGCTCAAAGCTCTCCGGACAGACCTCGACAGGCCAAAGGAGTTCGACCGAAGGGTGGGCTTGGCTGAACGCGAGAATGTGCGTCTCCACCAAGCTCTGTCCAATCTGCAGGCGGTTGAAAAAGGGGCGAAGGAGACCCTGGAGGAAGAATCACAGAGGCTGAGTCGGGCCCTCGCGTCTCTGCAGGCAGTCAAACAGAAGGACGGCACCCGAACCAAGGAGGCGCGAGCGGTGGCTGAGTATCTCGACCAAGAGAGAAGGCAACACAATCTGACCACAGGCAAATTGGAGGACTCCCAGTCCCAACTGAGGGTCACGCGATCTCTGTTGGGTAAGGCTTACGAGTTGGTGGGAGAAGCCATGAAGGAGATCGATGCGGATTTCCTGAAGAAGGACAGAGACAACAGAGAGCTCCGCACAGACCTCCTCGCATCCAGGCAGGCTGCCAAGGAATATCAGGCACAGCTGGCAATGGACGGGGACAGAAACACTCATGTGAGTCCAGTAAGGTTCTTGCTGATGTTCCACTTCGTGTGCGATTCGAATTGTTTCTCTGAGTTCAATGTAGTGACGTGTGACTGGCTGTGTGTGTGGGGATGGGAACAACGGGGGCCTGGTGTCCCTTAGAGTCATCACGGATTCAAGAAAAGTGGATAAGTAAGTGAATGCCTCAGTGCGCCTTGAATCGACGTGTGAGTGAGACGTTTGCGTGTGTGTGTGTGTGTGTGTGTGTGTGTGTGAGAGAGAGAAAGAGAGAGAGAGAGAGAGAGAGAGAAGCTTTCCGAGTGCAGCAACCCCTGACTGTTTGTTAGCGTTTCTGCACTGACTGTATCCAGCTGTTCCCTTATATTCTCTTTCTCCTTGGTCTTACGCGAAGTGCACTTGAAAATTGAGTGTTTTGGACCTGAGAAGAGGGGTAAGTCGTTTTGACCTCCGCCCCTCACCACCCACCCTCTGCTTCTCGTCTCTGCTCTCCTTTACAGGTCACGCGCACGGTGATGGAGGAGAGGGACACGATGCTGCAGGTCCTCGACGACGCGTGCAGAAGGAACAGACGTCTGGAGGTCCTCATGAAGGCAAAGGGAATCTCCAACAAGTTCATACAGAGCAAGACAGAGGAAACTCAAACGCTCGACCGGTCAGCAGTCCTGATATGCAGATCACACCCACCTGTATGAACTGCGTAATGCAATGCGTTCTCGGCGTCCGTCCGTCGACTCATTTGTGGCTTTGCTTCCTGACCGTACCAGACAGCCCAATCGACTCTGAGTGCATTCGGATAGAATATGTCTGAGGACATGAAAGGAGGCTGGAGAAGAATGAACGAACGAACAAGTGAGTTAAGTAAGCCGGTCTCCTGGCAGCATATGCGCATGAAATGAGAATAGATAGATAAGAGAAAGAGGTGCATGTGCAGACAGGGGTGTCATCGATGAATTTCTCTCGCAGTGGTTCACCCTCTCCTGCTGCTCGCCCGCATTCTTTCTTTCTTCTTCTCGTGCTGTGCCCTCAATTCCCTCCTTAATTCTCTCGATCCAGATACGGAGATCTGGTCCCTCAGGACGAACCTCAATGGCTCCCCCCCTGTCGTCGTCGGCGCTCTCGTAGAAGGGGGGGGAACAATTCCACCTCCCCCAGGGAAAGGGAGAGGGACGGGAACCTGTTGTCTCACCCTTCTCTGGTGGACATCAACGGCTCCGCTTGTACCGGCATGGGCCTGAAGAGAAACTACACTGTGGCGGAGTTGGCGTCTTTGATTGGAACAAACACAAGCGTGGTGATGCCGCCTGCAGACACCCCCAGTGCTCTTCTCCCAGAGACCCCACGGCATCCGAATTCGTCTAAGAAGACCTTGTCCTCCACCGTCAATAAGCTCTTCTCACAGCTGAATAACCAGACAGACCCCCCTCCCAGAAGAGACCACACAGGGGATGTACAGCCACCTCCCAAATTTGACCGTACAACTTACCGGGGTGTGCAACCTCTCGGCCAGGAGGCTCGCACGGAGTCCGACCCCCTGGACCGTCTCAGCTGGGCTCAGTCCCGCGTCTTTCCGGGGATGGGCATTGTCCCCCCTCCTGGAACCGTTCCCGCAGCAGACACTACGGTGGTTGACTTTGCGTCTGTGGGAACCCTCAGTAGGCCTGTGTCTGCAGCCCAGACCCAGCATATGGGCTCCGAGCAGCTGCTGACGTCCTGTCTTGATGACGGACGGATATGTTGTAACGCATAATCCACTCCCACCCAAACTTTCTATGTTAATGAGAACATTTGATTCTTATTCAAATTCATGTCAGTCGCGCGCATACTAAATCTGACATCAAAGATTCAAAGTTTTTTTCTACTCTTTATTTGACTCAATGCTTTAGTTTTTTCTACTTTATCTTGTGCATTGATGATTAATCTACATGAAGGCCTAGATGGAGGCTCTCTGAAATGTACATAGTGTACTACACACGTTTTTTAGTATTTAATTCTCTAACTGTCAGAGTCTTGATTGATTGTCTAACAAAGAAATGAGCCTCCTAAAACCTTAGCTAAAACCCCCTCCCATGTTTTGCATCAAAGTATTGAACAATAATTCAACAATTGGTGCTAAGTACTTATTAAGCTAAACTTTCAGCATCATTCATGCGCACACATGCTACTACGGAAGTACAAGAGTTTAAAAAGAAGCATGCTTGTTGAATTAAGTATAAATCAAAGTAAACTGCTGTTATAAAAAACCGAACTGCCTCGTGCATTGCCGCTAAACGCTGGACGCCTATTTATAGGCCGATAATATCCGATGACGATGCAGATCTGGCAAAGGGGCAATACAGCATTGTTCTAGACTCATACATTGCATGATAGCCTATAGACCGATTAATAATAATGGGGAGGAAGAAGAAGAGGAGGAGGAGGATGGAGTATTATAAGTAATTTTAGCTAAATAAAACTTCCACTTGAACGTAAAGAGATTATAACTAAGATTATAAGAGAATTCTCACAGGATCTGCATAAAAATAGTTGTAAAGTGTAGTTGTATAGCCCTCTAAGGTTTCTAATTCAATTTCTAGTTAAATTTTAACCCAAACCTGGACCTAACCTAAGATCCTTATCTTGAACTTAACGTTGAATTCACAACATGCCTTGTCTAGGTGAGTAACGTAGTTTACTACTAACTTTAACAAGTAAAAACTGTCCAATTGTTATCAGATATATACTACTATGGGCGATAAAAATATTGTATATTTTTTTATAGAGTTGGCGAAGATTCGTTTTTGAAGACGGCACTGGATTAAGTGGGCTAGAATAGAAGTAAATACAGCACAAAGTATTACTTTAAAGTAATTGGCTTCATCCGTCCTCAATTAACAAAACTAGATTGAATTATAAATTTATGTCTTATTTTTTATAGGCTTAATCGATCGGCCACTTCAGAAAAAATAAGTTTACTTATATTTGAGACACATTCTCCCTATAACCCCTAATTAACAGCTGATTGAAACCGTTATAGCTCACTAATTTAATTGTATAAATGTTTACTTCTTGTCATATTTTATTGGCGCTAGAGAGGTCAAAAGCTAATCATACAAAACTTATGTCGCCCATGGTATTGACCCCAAAAGTGGATCTTTTTTTTTGTAAAACACATATTTTATTCAAAGTTGAATTGAACTCAACTCACTAGGAGTCTATTTAGTATAGGTACTTATTTGTTTTATTTCTTTATGAACGTTTTATTTTTCTTGAAATTAGCTGATTGTATAGAAGGCTTCTTGATTATAGAGAACATTTTGATACTGATAAGGTGTGAAATCACTTTTTTCCTATATCAACAAACCGGCTAAAAGCGGTCCAACCAACCGAGAAATGGCATATTAACAACAGACAACATGTACAGATAGATAAGCCGCAGGAAGATAGCAACGGCATGTGATGAGATGCCGAGGATGACGAGTCATCCTTCTTCCAAACTTCGTAAAAAGAGCCTGGCACATTGTAGAGACTCACCCATCATCCATAGCGACTGAAAAAAAAAACTGGTACGGATCTGTGCAATGGCTGTCAGCGGGATTGTACTGCCAATACGTTGTCTGGGATGCGTTTCTGCCTGGGTCCTATGTTGGGCTCGGCCCAGGTCTTGCCGACAACACCCGAAAGACCTGCAGAAGTGAGGAACAGGGGAGCAATTGGTTATACGGGGCTTCCTGGCGAACAGCAAGGACCATCCATGAGAACGAACGCATAAAAAGTGAGGGGCGAAGCCAGCACACCGTCAGGCCTTCTTGACCTTCAGAGACGGCAAACACACAACAGTGGGAGACGGCTATGCAGAAGACGCATAATAGATAGCTGTCGAGAGCTGGGGTCGGAGAATTATGAACGCAGCAGACAGGAAACAAAAAGATAGGTGTCTACTCACGTTGTCCAGGGTCCAGTTTTTTATGAAGGGTCTCGTAGACAGAGGATTAGAGCATAGCAGGTGGATTAGTATGATGCGAAAGGCCTTTGAACTCAAGCAGAGCCCATAGCTTCAAAACTGTCACTTGATGGGTGCTGTTATCGATGTACGCTTTACTATGCACAGTCCCCACGTGAGTAATACATAAACAGGGACAAGCAACACGAAAGATAGAGAAAGACATAGAAAACGGAGAGAATAGGAGACAGAGCGACGGACAAGGGAAGGGGTAAAGAAGACGGGGAGTGAGTTAAAGTGAAAAAGACAGGGCGAGAGAGGAAAATTTATAAATCAATGTGCCATAGTGCAAGGACACATACATTGTAGACCCCCGATGGCACTTCGGCTCACAGAGTGAGTACCAGACACACGCACAAACACACACGCGCGCATACACAAAATACGCATACAATTCATGCATACAACACGCACACACACACACACACACACACATACACACATACACACATATACACACACACACACACATATGGAGAAGGAGAGAGAGAGAGATACACGCACAGAGAGAGACAGAGAAAGAGAGGGAGGGCCAGAAACACACGAATGACACATGTAAGTGCAGAGGAATATGCGTCTCTGCTGATATTTTTTGTTAGATATAGTATAACAAAAGAACTACGTCTGAGACACAGAGGCAATAAAAGGGCCGATGAAACAGAAAAAAGGAAAGAGCAAGCACCACGTAGCCATAAAGAGACACACACATACAAAGGAGAGAGGGAGAGAGAGAGAGAGAGGCTCTTGTCGATATGCTTACCTCTACTAGCTGGCTCAGATAAACAGTATTACTCAGATTCGTCTTCTTTATATAGGTCTTTTCTGTGAGGTGTTTCTTTTAATATCTGGTCTTTGCACCAACTCATAGCCCGCAATGCGTAGACATCCTTAGAAACACACACAAAGAGAGCAAGCGAAAGCACTCGAAAATAAAAACGCCCCTGCTCTCACATATCCTGAGCTGCTGAAGAGAAGTAAAACAGGGATAGAGACGGGATCAACGAACGAAAGAATGTCAAAAAGGACCAAAAGTTTTCGCAGTAAGTTGGGAGCTTGTTTGTTCGATCACATGGAGTTAGCCAAGCAAGGGTGATGTGTTTTCAACATGTGCTGATATATATATATATATATATATATATATACACTTCAAAGATTGATGCTCTCACAGGGATGCGATGAATCGCAGGTCGTGCATGTTGGTGTCGTCGACTCGTCACGGAAGTTTTGCAGAAGTTTGAGCATAGTTCGAGCGGTTCAGATATTTTTGCATGGGGGGGATTTTCAACCCTAGTGTGAAAAATGCGTATATATTGGTGTCTTGAAAAGTGGGTATAAAATGTGGTGGTTATATTAATTGAGGGGATTAATTAATTTAATTCGATCCTACATGCATGCATTTTTATGCATACACGCACATGCATGCGTGAATTAATTCATCATGCAATGCATGCATGGTCATTTCCAATATATGTAATCGGACATCCTCGGACTCAGCTATATAGGGCAGCTCAGCTTTTTGTTCAACGACCAGTACGTACCTCATCCTACAAAAGGTTGCTTATCCCTGTTTATGTATTGCTCACGTGGGGACTGTGCGCGTAGGAAAGCGTATATTGATAACAGCATCCGTCAAGTGACAGTTTAAATTTATTTGAGACTTTCCGCAGCAGTTGCAGAGAAAGAGACTTAGTGATAGAGTGATGAGCCCCCGGACGAGTGCCCGCTTGGAAGCGGTAAGAGAGCTCCTTGCCAAACTACAGATTAGCACCAAGACCGATCAACAACCCGAGACTCCCGGCTGTGCTGCGTCAATCGTTTTAGCATAAGCCATGAATCAACGGGGGATCACCGCAGACTCATTCAAATCTATGGCCTAGCAGGACTTCGATGCAACTTTGGTTTTCCTGAAGACCACGGATACGGCTCTACTAAAGAGAATCATTGTCGACTATAAGTATACCACGCTGAGAGACCTGGTCAAAGACACCGTCACTGCTGTGAAGGAAAAGACTGTGAACAAGTTGATCAAGGAAGGCCTCGCCTTCGACTGCAACAACATGCGCCCAAGGCTTTCAAGGTATGCTCGCATGATCTATCAGACCAGTGGCCCAGCATTTTTAGCAAAAAAAGGCACCGTATACACACAGCGTCTGAGCACCGTGTATACAAAGCGAGGCACCGTATACACACTGTGACAGCGTTTGAGCACCGTCTATATAAAGCGAGACACTGTATACACACAGCGTTTGAGCATCTAGTTTGAGCAGCGTGTATGCAAAGCGAGGCACCGTATACACACAGCGTCTGAGCACCGTATATACAAAGCGAGACACCGTATACACATAGAGTCTGAGCACCGTGTATACAAAGCGAGGCACCATATATATACAGCGTTTGAGCATCGTGTATGCAAAGCAAGGCACCGTATATACACAGCGTCTGAGTACCGTATATACAAAGCGAGACACCATATATATACAGAGTTTGAGCACCACGTATGCAAAGCGAGACACTGTATACACACAGCTATATCTGAGTACCGTGTATGCCAAGCGAGGCACCGTATACACACAGCGTTTGGGCACCGTGTATGCAAAGCGAGGCACTGTATATATATAGCGTTTAAGCACCGTGTATGCAAAGCGAGACACTATATATACACAGCATTTGAGCACCATGTATATAAAGCGAGGCACTATATACATACAGCGTCTGAGTACCGTGTATGCAAAGTGAGGCACCGTATACATACAGCGTTTGAGCACCGTGTATGCAAAGCGAGGCACCGTGTATATACAGCGTTTAAGCACCGTGTATGCAAAGCGAGGCACCCTATATACACAGCGTCTGAGCACCATGTATGCAAAGCGAGGCATCGTATACACACAGTGTTTGAGCACCGTGTATGCAAAGTGAGGCACCGTATACACACAGCGTTTGAGCACCTAGTTTGAGCACCGTGTATACAAAGCGAGGCACCATATACACACAGCGTCTGAGCACCGTGTATGCAAAGTGAGAAACCGTATACACACAGCGTCTGAGCACCGTGTATACAAAGCGAGACACCATATACACACAGCGTCTGGGTATCGTATATACAAAGCGAGACACCGTATACATACAGCGTTTGAGCACCGTGTATACAAAGCGAGACACCGTATACACACAGCGTCTGAGCACCGTATATACAAAGCGAGACACCATATACACACAGCATTTAAGCACCACATATGCAAAGCGAGACACTGTATACACACAGCGTCTGGGCATCGTATATACAAAACGAGGCACCATATACACACAGCGTTTGAGCATCGTGTATGCAAAGCGAGGCACCGTATATACACAGCGTCTGAGTACCGTATATACAAAGCGAGACACCATATACATACAGAGTTTGAGCACCACGTATGCAAAGCGAGACACTGTATACACACAGCTATATCTGAGTACCATGTATGCAAAGCGAGGCACCGTATACACACAGCGTTTGGGCACCGTGTATGCAAAGCGAGGCACTGTATATACACAGCGTTTAAGCACCGTGTATGCAAAGCGAGACACTATATACACACAGCATTTGAGCACCATGTATATAAAGCGAGGCACTATATACATACAGCGTCTGAGTACCGTGTATGCAAAGTGAGGCACCGTATACATACAGCGTTTGAGCACCGTGTATGCAAAGCGAGGCACCGTATATATACAGCGTTTAAGCACCGTGTATGCAAAGTGAGGCACCGTATACACACAGCGTCTGAGCACCATGTATGCAAAGCGAGGCATCGTATACACACAGTGTTTGAGCACCGTGTATGCAAAGTGAGGCACCGTATACATACAGCATCTGAGCACCATGTATACAAAGCGAGATGCCGTATACATACAGCGTCTGAGCACCGTGTATATAAAGTGAGGCACCGTATACACACAGCGTTTGAGCACCTAGTTTGAGCACCGTGTATACAAAGCGAGGCACCATATACACACAGCGTCTGAGCACCGTGTATGCAAAGTGAGAAACCGTATACACACAGCGTCTGAGCACCGTGTATACAAAGCGAGACACCATATACACACAGCGTCTGGGCATTGTATATACAAAGCGAGACACCGTATACACACAGCGTTTGAGCACCGTGTATACAAAGCGAGACACCGTATACACACAGCGTCTGAGCACCGTATACACAAAGCGAGACACCATATACATACAGCATTTAAGCACCACATATGCAAAGCGAGACACTGTATACACACAGCTACATCTGAGTACCGTATATGTAAAGCAAGGCACCGTATACACACTGTGACAGCGTTTGAGCACCGTCTATACAAAGCGAGACACTGTATACACACAGCGTTTGAGCATCTAGTTTGAGCAGCGTGTATGCAAAGCGAGGCACCATATACACACAGCGTCTGAGCACCGTATATGCAAAGCGAGACACCGTATACACATAGAGTCTGAGCACCGTGTATACAAAGCGAGACACCATATACACACAGTGTCTGGGCATCGTATATACAAAGCGAGGCACCATATACACACAGCGTTTAAGCAGCGTGTATGCAAAGCGAGGCACTGTATACATACAGCGTTTAAGCACTGTGTATGCAAAGTGAGGCACCGTATACACACAGCGTCTGAGCACCATGTATGCAAAGCGAGGCACCGTATACACACAGCGTCTGAGCACCGTGTATGTAAAGCGAGGCACCGTATACACACAGCGTTTGAGCACCGTGTATACATGCAAAGCGAGGCACCGTATACATACAGCGTTTAATTGAGCACCGTGTATGCAAAGCGAGGCACCGTATATACACAGCGTCTGAGCACCGTGTATGCAAAGCAAGACACTATATACATACAGCATTTGAGCACCATATATATATAAAGTGAGGCACCATATACATATAGCGTCTGAGTACCGTGTATGCAAAGCGAGGCACCGTATACACACAGCGTTTGAGCACCGTATATGCAAAGTGAGGCACCGTATATATACAGCGTTTAAGCACCGTGTATGCAAAGCGAGACACCGTATATACACAGCGTCTGAGCACCATGTATGCAAAGCGAGGCACCGTATACACACAGCGTTTGAGCACCGTGTATGCAAAGTGAGGTACCGTATACACACAGCGTTTGAGCACCGTGTATATATTGAAACACGCCTGTGTATACTTGGTCGATTGAAGCATGCCTACGCAGTGCAGAGCGTGCAATGGGGGTGGTGATTGGTCTAGCTGCGAGTCTATCTGGGTTACCTCTCGGGGGAAAGATGCAGCTGCTGAAGGCGTGCTGGGAGCCGGTGGCACTCTATAGCCTGGAGTGCTTTTCGATAAGACAGGGAGACTAGGAGGCGATTGACAACTTGCGGCTCCAGTTTGTTCGATGAGCGGCCCGACTTCCGGTCAGGAGTTTGCGTGTACCCTCTCTTTTGTCTGTTAATTTAATGTCTGCTCGCGTGCTCTTGTATGCTCGTTTTACTTCACTCTGGATTGCACTTAGCCGTTCGCATCTTCGTATTCCTCAGGCTTTTTTGAATTCATGGAAGGGTCCAGCGGGGTAGAAGCAAAGAAAAGCCGTCAATGGTCTGTTCAGATGGGCAGGCCTTGACTTTTTGACGTCTCTCCCTGTCCGGAGCTCAGAAAGACGGGCCCCGAAGGGGAATTTGTTTGTTTCTGCCAAAATTAAGGATGCCTGGGGAATGGAATGCATGAAAAGGGGAGACAGGGAAGAAAGGGACAACTTCCCCCTGTCTGCCTCTTTATCAGGACTACAGAGAACTCTTCCAACTTCTTTATGTTCTTCTCTATTTCTTTTGTCTTCAAAGAATAGCCCCAAGGTACGGATATCCTGTCTGCCGAGAAGTGCCTTATGTGAGAAGATTGAGCCACTCCTAAGGGCATTGACACTAAATCGGAAGGGTCTGACGGGGGGGGCCAACTCTCTGGGAGAGGTGTTTTGTCTGGCAGAGGGTTGTTCAAATGGAAGAAAAATTGATAATCTCTGGCACCGGCTTTCAGTATGTTCCAATTGGGTAGAAGCAAGAAATAAACTAAACAAAGTGGTAGAAGGAAAGAAAGTGAAGCAAAGGATTCAGAGAAAAGGAATTGAAGGATCGGATGCAGCCAAAACAGAAGTAAGGAAGATGCTGCTTTTGGCTTTACAAGTCGATCCGTATGAAGCATGCAGAGCCGTTTGCAATCTTTGTTACTCACTGTGCACGCCTGTTTCTGTGTGAACGCGACCTTTTCTTCTTCTGTTCGAGTCTTCTATTGCCACCTCCAATGCGCATGCTGCTCGTGAGCTCATCAAGCGAGCATTTCACAGGATCTCGCGCTTAGCCTTATCTCTAGAGTTGAGTGATTGACGATCTCTTGTATAAACATGGGCTACTGGGAGCACGGCTCCACTCTAGCAAAGCCAACTTCATTCATATGCAAAGCAAGGCACCGTATACATACAGCGTTTAAGCACCGTGTATATAAGTGAGGCACCGTATACACACAGCGTTTGAGCACCGTGTATACAAAGCGAAGCACCATATATATACAGCGTTTGAGCACCGTATATACAAAGCAAGACACCGTATATATAGTGTTAGAGACAACGTTTGAGCACCGTGTATATAAAGCAAACAATTGCTGAGACACAATATTGGCCAGGTTTGTTGTGAAGCGTACATCTCAATTTGTCTTACAGGTCCAACACTGGTATAAAAGACATCAACAAGAGTGTACTCGAACATTATTTTCCTCTGATAGTCCGTAGAGAGAAAGAGAAGGTAGAGAAGATGGTGGAAGGAATTATCAACAAGCTGAACCCCAAGAAGTACTCGTCTGACGAGTACGCCCTCGGAGTCCAGTCTAAGGCCGGCAATAAGGTCAAGATCTCCGTCAACCTGAAGCTAGGCAAGCACGCCTTTAAATATGAAGTCAACTCAGCCATCTGCAAGAGATCTCTGCTTGAGCACGTCAAGAAGGTAACCGCTCTGACAAAGTACATTTTCTTCAACAAGAAATAGTTGCAGAAAGAGGAGACAGAAAGCCTCATACAGATGGAAGAGTCTTCACAGAGTTAAAAGGAGTGCCAAAAATGACAATGGAAGCAACATTTGAAGA
>JAHBMJ010005798.1:0-20000 GCA_018398765.1 Chromera velia | reverse complement strand
GTCATCTCAGGATCCAAAAAAGAGGTTGAATCCATCTCAAAGTTCTCTGTCAGCCAATGGATTGTGATCGCCAGGAATCCTGACTTTCCTGAATGCAACCATATGTCGAGGATGATCGACACTCGTCGGGTCGCTGCTTTTCTCAACCTGTCTTTGATTGACAGAATAATCTTGTTCTTCAGTGTTGGGAGCAGAAGTCTCTGCACCTTCCCCACAGACGGGAGATCGTAGCGGGGGTCCAGTGCCTTGACCAGCTTTCGTAATGCCTCGTTTTCTGTGAGATGAGGCCAGCCAGCACTGGCCAGAAAGTCAGTGGTCAGCGTATCGCACTTGATTCTCTTCTCATGCGTCTCTGCATATGGTGCGACCACGGCTTCTGCTTCATCTTTAGTGGGGAAAAACGTTCGCACGTCAGGCTGCTTCGACCCCCCCGCCCCCTCTGACCGCTTCTCCTGTCTTTCTTGGAGCAGCTGCACATGTTTGTCAGATGTGATCGTCAAGCCATGCTGATTGATGAGGTGGGTTTGAAAAGAACTGATTACCGCTGCTGCATACTCACAGTCACAAATAGTTTCTCCTTCCCCCTCGGCTCCTTGTATTTTCACCTAACACTGAATCACATTTGCCCCCTTTTACACGGACCATATTTTTTTTGCGTACCCAGCTCTAAAAACAAATGCCTCCTTCTTCCTGTTTGACCCTGTCGGATTGTGTGACATGTCTTTACGGGGTGTAAAATGTTTGCAGACGCTCAAAAAGGGGGCCGTAAAAGATGTTCCAGCACCAGAAAAGTCAACACAGGCTGTTCGGCAAAACGTCAGCTGATCGGTTTACCTCTGCATGAAGTAAAAAGGGGTGAAACGTCAATTTCAGTGCAGCTTAAAACGTTTTTTTTTTAGAGCAAACCATTAAGATTTAGGTTTTTTCATTTGACTCAGCATGCGTGATGGATCGGTACTTGCAAAAGTTTTTTCGGGACCTTTATATTTGAGGTTGAAAGTCATATTGATCAAATATTTGATCGTGTTTTATAGGTCTTTAAACACTAGGTCCTCTCTGACTAGATATTTGATTTGAGCTTAAGCCTTACCTCAAATCAAATCAAATCAAATCAAATCAAACATGGTCACTAGTCATAGATACCATCATCATAAGTCGTATATCATTTTAAAAATTTATATAATATACTAGATGTAATTTAGGTTTATGTCTGTTTTAAAATCATAGCTTAATTTAAACTATAGAATTTAAAACTATACTTCTATATTATCATTGTAGATACTAACATATTCTAGATATAAATTTATTTTTACTAATTAATTTCCTAATTATTTTTACCTGCAGCTAGACCTGCAGATTTCTACTTCATATTCCTGCATAATCCTACATGTCACTTTATATTCTTAACCTACTACCCCTATAGCTACCCCAATAATGCATATTCCTGTAGATTTTTTCTGAGTCATATACTTTTACTCCAAATTCCTTCATATATTCTTGGCAACTTGTAAGATAAACATTGTCAAATTAAGTAAGGGTGGTGAAAAACAAAAATATAGAGTCTGAAAAAGGGGAAGGGGGTCGGGGGGTCACCCTCAATTATAAAATGTCTCTCTCTCTCTCTCACACACACATAAACACACGCACACACACACACACACACACATACACACACTCACACACACACACACACACACACACACACACATTCACACACACACATTCACACACACACACACACACACACACACACATGTACACACAAGGCCGCGCAATGCCGCGCGTTTCACAGAATTTATGTACTTCAAAAATCTTCAATAATTCGCAGGCATAGTATTTCAAAAAAGCTGATTGAATTCTGCACCTCTTGCCGGCTGTTTAAAACGATCGGCCCTTTGAAAGTTGGTACAAAACGGCTCATTCATGCATTTATGAACCAAAAAACGCGGGCCTGTTTTCCTTAACAAATTTTGTTGCCAATTCATCAGGACAGACCAATGGCCTCCAATTCTTCTGATGTCAAAGCTGGCTCTTCTGCGTGCTTGGCGTATGTGCCAAAGACATACGATGGAGACTTTTCACAAATCTCCTTCAGCCAGCGAAAGCTTTCTTGAGATTCCGGGGACACGAAAGCGTCCTTCCAAAAATGCCTGCAGAGGGCCCTGTTCAGATCCCTGAACACCACCTCCCGCTTTGCCTCGGACTCATCATGTTCTGATTCCCCCACCTCTTCCTCTTCACCGCACGTTGTCGATCCAAAATCTACCAGACGGACCCTCCCCTCAAAGTCGAACATCAGGTTGTCTGCATGCACACATTTAGCAGAGGCAAGAGAAGAGCAGCAGGGCGGGGCGGGGCGGGGGCATTTCTCTTTGAGGATGGGCCGATGCCAGCAAATAGGAAAGCAGGACCGAAGCGAATTATCTGAGGAACATGTCGGGCACAAGAGAGAGCGACGGAAGCAGCCAGGAAGAAGCATGAGAACCGAAGCAAAAACATTATTGAATGGTGAAAGAAAGCGCACGAGAATGAAGAACAAAAGATTTAAATACAGAAGAACCACCTGCGGACATTTCCTCACCATGTACCGACAGATTTGAAAGACCAAAAATGAAACTACATTTTTCTCGATTTAGACAAAGATCCGGCCGCATTCTGAACATTCACAGATGTAATCAACCGTAATTTTAATTCGACGACTTCCGTTGAATTCCCGACTGCCTGACTGACTCAAATGGAGATCCCCATGTCGACACCCCGCCTGTGTCACCTGCTCGATGGCTCCCACGATGGCCTGTGCCAGACGGAGGCTGAATGAGAGCTTCAAGTTTTTCGGATGGGCCCTCTCTGTTGCCTGCAGGGAATTCATTCGATTTACAACAAACAAGAAGCAAACCTCAACGACCCTGTTTGAGCTTGCATAAGCCGGGTACAGTCGTTTTGAAGATAAAAACTTTCGCAACTAAAAAACCTTTTTTCAACTTATGCACTGGCTTGTGAACAATCCGCAGAAGGACAGAAAGCGAGGCACCCAAACAGACGTACAAGAATTTAGACAGGAAAACAGGCCGACAGACAGACGGACAGACAAGTGGAAAGACCAAAATGGCGTTAAAATGCAGACAAGCAATGACGGGCTCACCCAAAATGACTAGCTGACTGCCTAGCAACCAGGGATGCAGACAGACGCGCTTAATTCCTGTGTCTGTCTAAGGCTCTTGTCAGAGTCAGAGAGTGAATTAAGAAAGAAGCACTTGAGTTTAAAAGCCCACGTACCAACCTCATCAAGAGTCATTCTGAGAACTTCCATAACCATGTAGCTCTCTCCTGCGCATCTGCAGGCAGGGCAACGATACACGTAATGATGGACTCATGCACTTACTCGAGAATTCAGTCGTTCATTGACCGCCAGAAAATCATACGCACAAACACCCGCACACCTTGCTGAAAGATCTGCAAATTGATCGAAAAGGATTCCTTTGACTCTCCTCCCCTTCCTTTCTCTCTCCCGACTGACTCCCACGCCTTGAAGAAGCACGGCACGACAGAGGTCTGTCTGGACAGTCTCTTGTGTGCACAGGCCTCTTTCACAACGTCCCCCGAGCCTGCCACCATCCCCCTCGTGCTTCTCGGCTTCCCGTCCGACTTTGCCCACTTGACTGCGAAGACGTCAGTTGTCTCTGCAAGCGCTTTACAGCGTGGTGAAAGTTTGCTGTCCGGGTTTTGGCTGCTCTCTCTGATCAGGTGGTGCGTTGAGTTATCCATGTTCCGCACCTGACCGAACACCCCGGTCCCGAGAACAGGGGAGTGGTGACTGGAAGAAGTCTTCATCTGCAGGCAGGCAATGAATGGAGGGAGACCATGAATTGAAATTTTGAGTCTGTCTGCAGGGTTGCATGGGCGAAATGGGTCTGCCTCTGTCGTCGCTCTCCTCTGTTGATCTTGTTGAGATCCATTACTGATTCTCAAGTGAATCTCTCTCTCTCTCGCTCGCTCTCTCTCTCTCTCTCTCTCTCTCTCTCTCTCTCTCTTGTGGACGGTTTCGAGGTTCTGCTCAGGGCAGGCCTCGTTTTCATGTTGTACGAAAAGGATGCAGAGCCCACAGGACTTTACGGACTTCAAAAAAGTTCTCTGGCACCCTTCACTCTCAGGAGCACAGAGGCATTCAAACTGTTCGCCAAGTTTCTTTCCGGGAAAACACACACACACACACACACACACACACACACACACTTACACACACACACACACACACACACTCACACACACACACACACACACACACACACACTTACACACACACACACACACACATACACACACACACACACACACACACACACACATNGTCGACCAATTGAGGGAAAGCATTCTGTTGCTTAGAGAGATCATTAGCCGTCTCCGTTCTTTGACCCTTTTATTCGTCTTCACACGAATCTTCTTCTTCGAGTTCAAATGATCTTCTTTCGGTTTCCTCTTATTGCTCTACTGACGTTGCATCCTCATGCAGTAAAGGGGCTCCGCAGCACTCAGATGAGAACTGTGAGCGCGCATTACCACGCATCGGGAAATCCTTTTTTGGATCACTCTGCATGGGTCGAGGAGACTTCCCTTCTTGAAAAGGAACGGGAAGGGGAAAAGAGACGAGACGCTTCGCTTCAGAACATTCCGGACGACTGCAGCTTTGAGGCTGGCGTGAAAGAAGCAGACTGCTGGAGGGGACTGGAGGTCTGTCTGTCCGTCTACCTGCATGCATGCTCTTCGCGTGCGCAAGCATGTTCTTTTGATTGTATGAAAAAGAGGTCGGCAAAACATGAAATTCCAAGGCGCTCTACGGTTTGGTATTTTTCATTTGTTCCAACAGAAATAAGTCGCCTTAAACAGAGTCGAAACAGAGGCAAGAAAAGAATTTTCTTTTGAAGAGACAAAGTGAAGCGACTCACTCAGATGTGTCCACGCTTTTACATGTGCGTGTGGGCACATGAAAAATGCCCCTCCCTCCGGTCGTGTGCATCTCTGCCTTGTGCCTCCACTTCTTGTCGTCCTTTGCCCTGCCTCTTTGTCTCGTCTCTTCCCTCCCGCCTCCCTTGCTGAGTTTTCCTCTCTGTTCTCTCTCTCTCTCTCTCTCTCTCTCTCTCTTGTGGACGGTTTCGAGGTTCTGCTCAGGGCAGGCCTCGTTTTCATGTTGTACGAAAAGGATGCAGAGCCCACAGGACTTTACGGACTTCAAAAAAGTTCTCTGGCACCCTTCACTCTCAGGAGCACAGAGGCATTCAAACTGTTCGCCAAGTTTCTTTCCGGGAAAACACACACACACACACACACACACACACACATGTACACACACACACACACACACAGTGTCACACACACCAGAGAGAGAGAGAGAGAGAGAGAGAGAGAGAACAGAGAGGAAAACTCAGCAAGGGAGGCGGGAGGGAAGAGACGAGACAAAGAGGCAGGGCAAAGGACGACAAGAAGTGGAGGCACAAGGCAGAGATGCACACGACCGGAGGGAGGGGCATTTTTCATGTGCCCACACGCACATGTAAAAGCGTGGACACATCTGAGTGAGTCGCTTCACTTTGTCTCTTCAAAAGAAAATTCTTTTCTTGCCTCTGTTTCGACTCTGTTTAAGGCGACTTATTTCTGTTGGAACAAATGAAAAATACCAAACCGTAGAGCGCCTTGGAATTTCATGTTTTGCCGACCTCTTTTTCATACAATCAAAAGAACATGCTTGCGCACGCGAAGAGCATGCATGCAGGTAGACGGACAGACAGACCTCCAGTCCCCTCCAGCAGTCTGCTTCTTTCACGCCAGCCTCAAAGCTGCAGTCGTCCGGAATGTTCTGAAGCGAAGCGTCTCGTCTCTTTTCCCCTTCCCGTTCCTTTTCAAGAAGGGAAGTCTCCTCGACCCATGCAGAGTGATCCAAAAAAGGATTTCCCGATGCGTGGTAATGCGCGCTCACAGTTCTCATCTGAGTGCTGCGGAGCCCCTTTACTGCATGAGGATGCAACGTCAGTAGAGCAATAAGAGGAAACCGAAAGAAGATCATTTGAACTCGAAGAAGAAGATTCGTGTGAAGACGAATAAAAGGGTCAAAGAACGGAGACGGCTAATGATCTCTCTAAGCAACAGAATGCTTTCCCTCAATTGGTCGACAGGTGACACCGCAGCAGATTTGGTGATTGCTTTGAGAAGGCTCAATACAAGCTTCTCTGGTTGCTTATCTGCTACGCTGAAGGGATCCGAGCAGCTCCAAAGAATTAAAGCAGCTGACAAAAAAGCAATCAGAGTATGTGTGCATGTATGCAGCGATTTTTCAAATGCATGACAAGTGAGTGGCAGCGCACGCTTTGCGCGCGGATTGCGCCCAGAAGTGAGAAAGGGTTTTGTTGATTTTGCTCAATTAACTCGTTCATCCTGGGAATGCCGAGTCGCAAACTAAATTTAACTAATGCAGACGCTCTTTCAGCAGGCATCTCGCAATAAATTTTAGCTACCTTAAGTGATTCACGGAATTCAGTTTTCTGAATTAACTAGGTTTTTAGTTTAGCCAACTTTAGTAAATTTTACAAAAATTGTAGAAAACTGTAAACTCAGTATTTAAAACTTACAATCAAACTATATGTTAAACTAAATGTAATCATATTTTATCCTAAACTGCAAAAGTTTACTATTATAGTAGTCATTTCTATTTTTTTAATCACAAACGTATACTCGACAAGTAATTTAAGTTAATTAATCTTTATGCAATATTGCAGGTATAACTCAATTTCTTTCCAATTCAAAAATTATTTGATTTACTACCTTTTTTTGCACTATCTGCAGCATCTAATCAAGAAAACTTACTGTTTCAAAGCATTTTAAGCAACTCGAATGCTCTCCTTTTCTTCTTTTGCAAGACATCTAGCAGTTTTCTCAAGGTCGACCGCGACTTCCGAAGCCTCGCAGCTGCACCTGCCAAACGCACGCTCCACCAGAAGCAAAGCTCTTTGAAGGATGCGACGGGCCCGGGAGAGCTGGGTGATCCTCTCACTTCGAGTACGAGGCCCTTCTTTTCGGAGTCTTTTCTCCTTATCCTCCTCTTTTTCTTTTCCATCCCCTCCCTCTTCAGTTTTGCCCGCGTCCTCTCCAGTACTACCGTTCACCTTGACTTTCTCTGTCTTCACTCCCTTCTGTGCACTCTCAAACCGCGCACTGTCCTCAGACGCCATCAACAAAAAACGCCCCTGTTCATGCAACGCAAACCCGAGACGATGGCCCATCCACCGCTCACTGCCCTCCGCCCCCCCCCGAATCCTCAGACAGTGCTCCAACCCCTCGACCGCCATCTCTGCCTCCACCGCTGCCCTCTGGTGAGCCCCCGCCGCTGCGTTCGACTGCACCATCAGCTCAGAGGCTTCACGGAGAAGGAAGTGCCCGGCCCCCAATCTCTGCAGGAGCAGCTGCTTCAGCCCCATCGCCATGGTGGGGTCCCCGTCCCTGATCAGACCTCCGTGCACGAGGCGGAAGAAACGTTCGTAGTTTTCGACCTGCGGGCTCTCGGCAAAAGAGACGGACGGAAGGAAAGTTGAAAGAAAGAAAAAAGAACCAACCAGCAGAAGGAGGGAGGGAGGCCAAAAGAAGTCAAAGGGGGGGGACCTAGTGTGATGAACAGCAGGGTGCTGTAGCAGCGAGGTAGAAGGTACGATGACAAACCACGCACACGAAGTGGGAGTCTGAAGGAGGAGTGCCCTTCCTCCATTCAGTCAGTCAATGAGTGATGTGGATGGATGAACGTTCCCCTGGAGGTCTCTTATGGGAAGACATCAAAAGCTATTTAGAAAGGAACAGGGAAAGGCAGAAAGTAAGAACGAAAGTAAGTAACTAAGAACCAAAAAAGAAAAGAGAAAACCAAGGAAGACTCCGGATGGTCGACACCTCGACTCATGCAGTCTGTCTGGGTGTCTGTCTGCCCGGCTTTCTTGCTTTCCTTGTTCGAAAAATCGGAAAGGGACAAAAAACAACCTTTTCGGCAAGAAACTTCGTAGTCAGAGACAGGTTCAGGCTCGGCAAAAGAACAGACAGCAAAATTCTTTATTGGCAAAGAGAAAGAAAGTCGCGCAAAAGGAGAGAAAGGAGGATATGAGAAAACAGGGGGGAGAAGTAAGGTGAGCTGGGACAAAAGAGTGCCTGAGCTAAACTCGCAGAACAGGATTATCGAGTTATTTCACACACTGAATCCAGATAAGTGAATCAACATATGGAGCACTTCAGGTTTTTTGCCCTTCTTCCCTGTCCCCCAAAGCTCACCACCACGTCTCGTTCCTGTCCCTCCGCAGCCTCCATTTGCTCCTCTGTCATCACGTGCCCGCATCTGAGCCTCTCAGCGCACACCCACCTTCTTCCCCCCCCTTCCTGTGCTTTACCCCCCTTCTCAAGGGAGCCCTCCGAGTCCCCAACCGGTAGACCAGGCACAGACTCAGCCTCTTTGCACTTCGGACACCTCATCGCCCCGAACGGGTCGGGTCCCCTGCACCTTCTACATCTGCAGACAGACAGACAGACAGGGGGACCGAAACTTAGGTGAGAGCTAAGCGCCATAAGACAGACAGACAGACAGAAGGAGGCCCCATGTGAAAAGAAAATAAGGCAAAAAGAAAGAAAGAAACCGTCCGAGCCACCTGGGCCAAGAGATAGACGAAAGAAGAAAGAACTATTTCAGCAGAGTCAGTAGGCCGACATAAAGAATCTTGAGGGGCAGTAGAGACGCCAAGAAAAGAAAGGGACAGCATCTAACGCAGTAGTGTGAAAGTAAATAAACGAGTGTCAGTCCGCAAGCAGGTCTCCCCACCCTCTGCTTCCCTCCCCCACTCCAGACATACCCACCCACCCGCACTTGGCGATAAATCGAGAGGCTGCCAGGAAGTTTCGTCTGTGGAGGAAGTCACGAAGATCGTCTGAGGGGGGCAGGAAGAGGTTCAACGTGACCGCCTCCCCCGCCTTGATCCTCTCGACTGCCCTTGCAACACGAGCCATCTGCCCCCCCTCTCCCACAGCCCTAGGAGGACTCATGACGGCGTTGGGTCCACAGGAGTGTTGGGCCCTTCTGGAGAGGGGGAACAGGGCGGAGGCCACTTCAAACACGTGGACAGCTTTGAAAGCAAGAAGCAATCTGTCAGAGGGAACACCAAAACGAGCAGACGCCTTCACCAGCGTCCTTTCGACCTGTTCAGGCAGAGGGAACGCATCGGCCTGGTCAGTCGTGAAGAAATCAGCAGGATCGAACACATCCTTCTGAGCACGTGCAAGTCGGACAGCATGTTCGAGCGTCTCGGGTTCGAACGAGACGGGAAACCCAGAGGCCGTCTCGAAGGAAATTGAACCGAAAGCAGAACAGGCACGCTGAATCTCAGCAAAGTCTTCTGGAGGCGGAAGAACCGCCTTTGCCGTCTCCTTCGTCCACTCGAATTTCTGTTTTGAAACGGACGCTTTGCCATTCTCGTTCTCTTCTTCCCCCTCTTCACCCCCTTTTGCCGTCTCCTCTTTCTGTGGATCAGGGAAGAAAATCTCTGCCTTCTCCACGAACAAAACTTCACCAGGCGCCACGTCCCTGGACGCACAGAGGGTCGAGCCCTCCAACCGAACAGCAACCAGACCTTGGTCCTTCGCGAGGCCCTCAGAGACGCTCTTGTCGTAGAGCTTCGCAAGGACGCGAGCGTGCAGCTCTGCCGCCTCTCCATCAGGTTTTATAATAGAGTCCTGGCTTGTGGTGACGGCACGGCAGGCCTCTGCCTTTTTGAGTGCCGTCTCGAAGTCCCCCAGGATCTCGTGACACTGTGCCTGTCTGTACAGTGGCTTGTCCCACTCCGGAAAGAGGACGGACGCCTCTGCTGCAGCTGCTGCCGCCTCCTCGTACCGTTCGAGCTTGAACAGGCACGTAGAGCGGTTGCTGGCAAGCTTGGCTGCGTCGACTCGAGATACTCGCTTCTCAGAGACTCTTAAAGCCTCGGACTGTTCGTATAGAGCAAGTGCCTCCTCAAACGCACCCTGTTTGAACTTCTCTGTCCCCTCTGACTTGAGGGACTCCCAGGAGACGGAGACGGACTTCGTCATTGTGTCTGTGTCTGGGGGAAAGGTTGAAGTAGCAGAGGGATTCATCTGGAGACAGCTCCCACGAAGACCACGAAGCAATCGTCTACTCCAGGAAAACAGAAACGTCTGTCAGCCGGGAAATGTCTTAATTGGAGAATCTCAGCGAGTCTCTGCTGGATTGATGTGGGACTCGGAACGAGTGGCACAGCGTTTACACTCAGCCGGCCGGGGCCCTGTGAGTTCTCGTGGTATTGAGTGCATGCATGGCCCCGGCCCGAAATAATGCCGCGGGGCCGGGGCCCATGAGTCGATCCGACGACAAAACATGCATGCAGCTACAATCTTGGCATCTGACTAAAAAAAAAAAATCTTGGCATCTGGTCAGGCAAGCCGCGGTGCACGCGGTACACAGGTCATGGAGATGCTGCTTAGGAGGGAGTTTTCGGCCTACGTGGGCCTTGCAGAGAAGAAAGAATAAAGGAAGGGGGGGAGCCAGCAGGGGCGCTGGCAAGAGAATTGAAAGAAAGAGAAAGACCATTTTGATGTTTAAGAGATAGAAAAAACACAAACGGAGAGAAGAGCCTGACAACATCAGATTGAAGAAATATGACAAAGGAGCCAAAAGCCACTAAACGTACAAAAGAATTTATGGATGTAAAGAACAAGTTAAAAAAATTTTTTTGAGGAGAAACAAAATTTTTCAACTGGCTAAGGAACCCATTGAAGAAGAAGTCGGGGAAGGGAAAAGGAAGACCACAACGCTCATCTATATATAGGCAGAGTTAACCACACGAACACATGCATGGAGAATGAAAGGTATTAATTTTTGTTCATCGTGGAGTAGTATAAGCTAGGCGCGGCAGCCTAGTCCGAGAGGCTTGCGCTTGCAACTGATAGTGAAGAATTAATGCGGATAGAGGAGATTGGGACCAGTTGCGGGCCAGACGCCGGTACGGGTCTGCTGTGACGGGTAACACCGGATACTACGATATGCTTTCGCTTTCCAGGGCCGCTTGCTTTGCGCAATGCGTCATGCGCCTGATTTGGTTGCATTCAGATCGATTAACGGTGCATCATTCATTAAAGCTTCTAGCTTAACAAGAACGTTTGTCCCTCTCTATATGACTAAACTGATAGACTTTCCTAAAGAGCTCTGACGGAAGAAAGCCTTTGGTACTTGCGCTCTAGCAGCTCTAGCTACACATGGCTTAACTCAGATTGGCCGTAATAGACGGACAGAACTTATGCCTAGATAAGATATATACTAGCTGGCCCGACAAAGGACCAGAGAGACACTAAACATATATGATTGAGGGTTTTTTCATGTATGCCGTATCCCTATATCAGCGTTTCTAGATACCGCGGCGTTTGTGTATAAACACCGCGGTGCCGTGGAGTGGCACCGCGTGCCACGGAGAAAAAACTTGGAGAAAAAGGGGAGGACCACGATACGCCACGAAGCGGCGCGCTGCTGGTTGAGCAAGTTTCCGTGGCGGGTCCGTCGCAGAGCGGCAGGACCGTCGCCTTTGTCTCTCTGCGGTGGCATCAAAAAAAAAAAATGGATCGTCGAGATCAAGTCCGCCAAGTATTGTTTTGACAGTTTTCAGCCCAGAGAGCTGTACAGATTCTTGTCAAGCGATGAACTGAGAGCAGCGGGCTTAACCTGTCAAAGGAACATTCATCTATATGATTTGTATGCTTCTATGAATACTAATACTTAATAGTCATTTTATTCTTAAAACGCCTTAACCGGCTTATATAAAATAGGATAGGATTTATATTTCGGGCCACCCCGCAGTCCACTGCCAGGCCTAGACTTGCATCCTGAGAGGCACGGTTGTCGCCGCGGGGTGGCAAACGGTCAGAAGTAGGCTAGAACCGCGGCGCTAGCGCCGCGGAAAGCTTGGGCAGGCACCGCGGCGCCGCCGCGGTGCTCACCAAGGCTGCTCTAAAAACACTGCCCCACATATGAGAGGCGGATCTAACCTAGTTTGTCGATTTGTTCCGTCCTACGACTACCAGCGATGAAAATAGTCATGACTTCGATCACCCTGATACAGCTGATCAATCGCGGCTTCACAACAGGTTGGACAATCAAAAGAGAGAGAAAAGAGACAGAGGGGATGCAGGGCAGAACCTTCAAAACACTTCAGTTCTTTCAAGATATATGCATGCAACCGTACGTTGTTTATCGTAGTTTGTCATAGTACATGCAGTCTAGCTTACAGACTGCACCACTCCATTATTTCAATTTGCCCTTTCGTAATTGATTGGCAACTTCGTTGCGAGAGAATCGCAGAATTCTGTGCTTTTGGAATACTTGAGGAGTCGGTCAGAGTCTCTGAATTCGCGTTGCAACATATATAGCCGCAACAGACACGGTTCTGCAATACTCGTTTTCTTAGTCGGATCTGCACAATGGCCGACGAAACAGTCTTGAATTGCAGCTTGGAGTGGAGTGGCCTGAAGGTGGGATGTAACGCCTGCATCACGACCCACAGGCTCGACTACGAGGACTTGGAGGCTCACGATGATTTTTCCAGCTACTTCCAACGCCTGACCTTTATGTGTACTTCCGAGAAACTGATGCTCTACCCACCTGCACAGGGCACCCGCAAGGTGAAGGACGTCAGGAAAGCCGGAGCCGGCCTCCTCTTCGAAATTCCCTTCGCAGAGATTCAGGAGATTGGGAATTGCTGGCCTGCTCAGTGCAGACTTCCTGATTCTCCTTTCCGTACTACTCCCATCCGCCTGTTAAGATGCGAACCCGCCTATGTGGTGCTGAAGTCTGGCCGCGTGTTGGTGCTTGAGCAGTTGGTCTCTACTGGAGGAACTGACCTGTTTCGGAAGGCAGTCTGCAAGCTTATGACTGCATTTATAGATTGGAAGGAGAAAGAACAGAGAGACTCCAGGCCCACGTGGGAGTCGGTGGCCATGTTCTTCACCAAGTTGTTTGGACAGGGAGTCACCGTGAGTGCTCGGGAAAGGGCCGAGGATTGTTTCACAAATTTTAAAATTCCTCTGTCAAAGGAGAGGGCGGTAGCAGCAGCGGCAGAGGAGAGGAGACTGATGGAGATTGCTCTGAGGTGGCTTCGTCGCACTGAGAGAGCGTCTGTACAAGAGGAGAAGTATCGGAGGTTTTTCAGGTTCCTCAGAAGACCGGTGACACCCCTCACACCGACTGATGCTCCGTATGAAGAAAATGTGCACAGCGACCCGAGCAGCGAGGCTTCAGGAGTCGATGATGATATGACGACTTCTTTTCGGTGGCGTTGCGAGGCTTTCCTGAGGATGCACGCAACTTAGAAAGCTCTGCAGCCCAATACTGCATGCACAACGAGTACCCACAAGGGAAGTGTTACGCCACGTATACGCTTCCTCACATGTCTCTGACACTCTCATGGGACGCAGGGGCAGACCCACCCTCGCAACTGTCTGATTCTTCCACCGGATTCACCAACACTCCAGCAGCAGAAGACCACAACACATGCCCACTTCCACAAGAGTGGGTGATTCTGGAATTCGAAGGCGACCCGGAAAACCCAATGCCTTCTCAGATCGAGAAAGAGGATATGCTGGGCAGGCGGTACCTGTACTGGAGTCCCCCTGAGTGGCGAAAGTATCGGCAGAATGACCAGAGCGAGGAAATGACTCGGCCTTTCACCAAGAAGGAGGCCCGGCGTTCCGTTTCCATTGTGGCACAAATGACTGAAGGATTCGTCACTGGGTGGCGTGAAGTGCTCTCCTGCTGTGTTACACGTCGAGCAGAAGCAGCATATTGAACATGGTCAGTCAGTCTGTCATATCTTTCCTCCCTCTTTCTTGCCCATATTTGAGAGCATCGATCACAGGTTCTTTCGATCGATCATCCTGACTCATGCACCTCCAACGCACCCGTGCATACAGTGACCTTCTTCTTGTCTCGTGTGTGTAAGTGCAGGTGGTCACTCTTTCTGGCTTCTTGTGGTCTTTGATGGGAAAGGAAAGCCTGATCAAGGAATGTGGTGAGGGCTTGGCTTCGTTGCATGAGCGCATCGGGAGAGAGGGCCGGGGAAGGAAGGAACGAAGGTCCAGAGACGATGGAGAGTTGCAGAGGGACAGCTGACTCCTTATCTTTCTGATGGGTGGGGCAGGCGCTGGATGGTGAAGAAAAGAAAAAGAAGTGGGGGTTTCACGGGGTTTCAGTCCTTTTGCAAGGAAAGGAAGGAAAAAAACATTCGTGACTGCATGCCTTCTCTCTTTCTGTCTCCATATTCATTCAGTGGAAATCTGACATTTATATGAGGGAAGGGAAGGGAAGGGTATCAAGGAATCTTTCGAAATTTGGGGGAAGAGGGGGGTAAATAAGCAGTTCGTGAGGGAAGCGGGGGGGGACAGGTTTGCATTCGTACGCAGACCAGAGCTGTTTGTCCTCTTTGTTCTTGATCCTTTGAAATGCCCGATCGATCTTCCACAAAGCAGAAAATTGAATTTGAATTAATGCGATCGAATGGACTGAGATTGTGGTGTGTTGTTTCATAGAAGGGAGGTGAAAGAACGCATACAACTGGGATGCAACACTATGGGGATTCTTTGCCACTGGGAAGGGTCTGATATACGGGGGTGGGACATGATATGAACTGAATGAAGTACCGATGGGGCTTTTACCGAGGGCTTCCATCCAAGGTACTTTCTCTTTTCCTCCCGCACTTAATTGTTTGCATTCGTCATTCAATGTATGTGCAGTAGAAGTTAGGCCCTCATCAACTTTTGCTGTACTTTCATCAGAATTTGTTCTTTGCCTCCATATGTGCCGGTCACTCCATAGTTCGATTGTGCACTGCACATAACGGCCGGGCCGTTTTTTTCTTAGGTTTTTCATTTCTTTTGAGCACGAAGTTCACATAGTGAACGATAACACTGAACGTGCCTAGGAACGTGGTCGTCGGCAGACCACTTCATGCAATGATTCCGAGTCACTTTAATTGATTGTTGTGACCTTAATTGCAGTGATTTTTATGGTGATCTCTAGGGTGATCTATAAGCAATAATGTTCTGATGCACAATCGTTTGCTGACCTAGTTGCTGATATGATTTATTGTGAAAGCTTAATAAAAGCTTAGACTATAAATTTAATATTTAATTTTAGTTATATAAAATAAACAGTCTGACTTATAATTCAAATATCAGTGGTATATTCAGTGGTACTATATGACTGTATGAATAGCTTATAATAAGCGACTCAGCTGCAACTGAGTTCATCATACAAGCCTAGACACAAACTAAAAATTGTTACAATGCTACTAGCTATTCTCTAGGCTATTCTTTACTAGTTTTATATAACGTTCTGACCTAAAGTAATGCTAGGAGTAATGATATATAATACTGCTAACTACTACGCCCGTAACAAGGCTAACAGTTGCCACTATAACCATTAATCAATAACTAGTTAATTAATTAACATAATTGTTCAAGTAATTTTTGGTATTCATATAAATTCAATGTCTAATAAATTGTATTCTAAGGCTGGATGTAGGCCGGACACGAGCAGCGGGCAGGCGACGGGCTCAAAGCGTGGCGGCGTGGCGGCGTGGCGGCGCTATAAGTGACGGCCTGTATAATTCTGACGTGGCCTGACGTCGGAATTGATCAGTCTACCTGTATGTACGCTTGATTGATGTGGTAGCATCTGACTGATGGATTAACAGGACAACTCTCCTAAATCAGGCTTTCTACGACACTTATAGCCACTGAACTCGAATGCCCATCTTAGTTATTAGAGTTTAGAGAGCCCTGTATATAGCTAACAATTGGTTACCAGAGCCAAGTTCCGAACAGGTTTTGATTCTCTCAGTGTCTTTAGATTGAGTTTTCTCAATAGAACCAGTTCCCGTTCCATTGACTTCTGAGCAGGTCGGAAATGCCCTGCAAAACCTTCAGCAGGGCTTTACGACACTGCAGCAAGGCTTTGCAGCTTTGCAGGAGAGTAACTAGCAGATCCAGCAGATTCTTTCAGGTGTGGTCGCAGCTCAATCTATCGCTGCTCTACAGCCTGTCTTTCCAGCTGAAGGTGCACTTCCTCTTGCTGCACCTCAGGGCCCTGAAGTTGAAGAATGTGAGCAGGTGCCTCGTATCACTTTGGTGAAGCCGGAGACGTTTACTGGACGCCGTGACCAAACGGAGAGGTTTATCACAGACACTGATGACTACTTCATCAACGCTCAAGTCCCTCATCATCGTCAACTGGGAATCGCCAAGACTTTTTTGTCTACACCCTTGAGGAACTGGTTTGACTTGAGGGTGAAGCATGGACAGGGTTTTGCGGACTAACCAGCACTGCGTGAAGTGCTCAGAGGGAGGTACAAGGAAAAGCATGAGCGGAGGAAGGCGAGGAGGAAAGTTCTCACCCTCATATGCAAAAGGTCCGTCACTAACTATAACAAGGATTTCTCTACACTCGCTTTGAAGATCCCAGGAGCCAACAAGTTGGATTTGGTTGATGACTACATCAAGCGATTGCCTCCTGTCATCAGGTACGAGACGGACCGAGTAGAACCCATCACTTTGGAAGAAGTAATGGAGAAGGCCCTTGACAATAAGCTCTGGCTGCAGGATGTCAGCTCTCGTAAGGGCCAGTAGGGGTGGAGAAACATGCCCACGCCTACAGCATTGGAGCCGATCAACCCGACAGGACCGGCGCTAATGGAATTGTGTAGGTTTGGTGCTCTTTGGAGGCCTACGGGGTTGCCACCACGTCACCCCGCGATTCCGCAGGCAGTGTGGGACAACAGACGGAGACTACATCGTTGTTTGCTGTGTGGAGAGCTGGACCATCAGGTCAGGCAGTACGGCAACGGACCCCAGTTGCTCCCACACATGCGAACCATCTGGACGTCCCAGACCAGTCTGACCAGATCTTTCCAGTCCCCCCGGCAGCCTCCGGGTTACCCCTGGCAAGCATCAACCCCCTACCCATCTCCGCATCCTTTCGCCAATCAGGAAGCCCAGTCGTTGGGAGTGGGAGGCAGGTCTGGTCAGCGAGGTGACAGTCCGGGGTCACCAATGTCGCCTGGAAGGAGAGGTGAGGGACGTGCACAGTCTCCATCATTCGGTGAATCTCCTCAGCCTCGGAAGCATAGATCACCAGCGCGTACAGCTGGATCCAAACGGATAGCCGAGGTGAGAATGATCAGACACCGAAGGTTTAGCCCAAATGACGACGTCGTGGTCGAAGGAGACCAAGAGGTTTGGTACTCCTCTTAACTGCCGGATCGCCGTGAAGGAGCTGAGGAGACGAGAGGTCAGTGAGTATACACCTGCTGTGCCCCTCCGAATTCAGGAGTATCAGAAGACAGTCGGTGTATTGCTTGCTGATCTGGATAGCTACGACATCATTCTTGAACGGAAATGGAGTGACGTCCATCAACCTGAAATCAGCCACTGGTCTCGTTCTCTTCGCTTCTTCTTTGACGGCAAGGAAGTGAATCTCCGGGGGGGGTGCGTATGTAGAAAATAGACCTTGCCCTCCCATTGTGTCGTATTTGCAGGCCCAGCGAGCGATCAAGAGAGGTGCCGTCTGTTATCTCGTGCGATTAGAGACGGCACGCCGGCCTGCCTGCGATGTCTGTATAACTGAAGTGAGTGAGGGAAAAGGAAAGGGGAGAACGAATGATGAGGGAATTTTGGGTTCTGATTTTCTATCTTCTCTTCTGTCTGATCATCCTGCTCGGTCGGCTTCTGACTTATCAGATGTGCGTGAATTTTTCTTTTGACCGGATGCTGAGGTTGCCCTTGATGTAAAAGAAATTGTAGCTGATTATGTGACTCTCTTTTTCGATCGATTGAAAGAGTTGCCTCCCTCAAGGGGACCTGATTTAGATTTCAAAATTGAGGTTGAGCCAGGTCATTCTCCTCCCGCCCGCCCGCCCTATCGTTTGTCGATCGGAGAGTTAGATAAATTAAGAAGGCAGATAGATATACATATCTTCAACAAGGATTCATCTATCCGTCAGCGTCTCTATACGCTGTCCCGATCCTTTTTATCCAGAAAAAAGACGGCACCAACTGACTGTACTGACAATTGAAACTTTTGTACTAGAAAGTGACTTTTAATTTTCTATATATCACACTAAATTTTATATAAAAAACTAAGTCTTTAAAGCACTTAGAATGATTCTATTTATTGTTTTTTACCTGCATAAAAGTATGAACAACTTTTAAAGATAAGGTTTAATGGGTTTGTGGTGTGTATATTAGAAATTATTTGACGTGAGTGAGGTAAAAGAGTTATAGTATGTTAATATATCGGGGAGTGATTGCAGACTCTACAGATATGTGACAATGTGCAGCATAATGCACAAACAAGCTAACTTTTACTTCTAATGGAATACGCCGAATCCGCATACTGATGTAAGGAGGGAGCACATAGTGGGCAACCCCCATAAAAGGTAAGAATGAATGTCCGCAAACAGATCTGCCGATTTAACACCCACAGAAAGCAGTTCAACCAAACAAATGTTGAGCACTATGACCGTATAAAAGGTAAATGCTTAGCTTCTGAAAGCCTGATCGATCTATGGCCTCTAGCCAGAGGGCTTTGCCCACGACCGGCCATCATAGCGTTCTTGTTTTTTCTGGATGAGGCCCGGCACTGGCCACTGGGTCTTAGTCTCGGTCTTAGTCCACCCAGGAGCCCTACCTCCAAATTCTTATGCAAACAAGAGCTGCGCCTCACTCCCACAACTTCAGATCACTCGAGATTACCAGCCGTAATGCTTCCTCACGAAACCCAAGCACCGATAAACGGTCCTCCGAGAAAGGTTCAGTCTGACCTGCAGCACAGATATGCAAAAATTCATAAAGTGGCTCACCTTCTGGCCACCCAAAGCTGGCCCCCTCAT
The DNA here is from genome assembly GCA_018398765.1 of Chromera velia. Classification (NCBI taxonomy): domain Eukaryota; family Chromeraceae; genus Chromera; species Chromera velia. Next base: position 1,041 of record JAHBMJ010005798.1, on the reverse strand, counting down.
CCAAAAAGCCTTTCCAGCTCATCATCTAGAGCTTGTTAGAGCGCACGCACAGAAGGGATTCAATGGAAGCTTTACTGGGGCAACTTTGTAGGCCCCTTTGCGTGGAGACGGGCCGTGCCCTTCGTAATGGAAGATCAAAATTGCCCTCTCAAGGCAACCAGTAGAGTGAATGTCATAAACCCAAGAAAAAGCAAAGAAACCAATCCTTTGGGCTTTTAATAAAGCCTACTTTCATCGCTGGAGAGCAAGTCTATGTGATGGGAGAGAGGCGGCACTAGGTCTTGCTCTGATCGACTTGAAACATTCGACGGAAAGCCGATTTTGGGAGCCGATTTTAGATTGGCCAACCATGTGACGGCCCCAGAAGGCAAGCTACGCGTTGTGGGCCAGGGTCCGGCCGGCCACCAAGGCCAAAAAGCACTTTCCGGCTGCGTGCTGACCCATCAAAATGCCGATCTGAAAAATTATTTTCAGTCAGGTCTTCAGAAAGTTCTCCTCCACTCAGAAAGTTGAGTCAACAGAATGGGCCTCTATCCACAAAATTTCGTTGTCAAACGTTCTATTAGATTGTATTAGAAGGCTTGACAACGACGAAATCGTGTTCAACTTGTTATTCCAGAACCTCATTTTTGGAGGGGTTACAGATTCCGGAGTTTTGTCCCCCTCCGGTATCTGTGTTGGCTGGACACCTCTGGTTGCTCGTAGGAGTGGTTGCCTTGGTGCAAAGGAGTTGTCTGACAACTAGAAGGGTTGCCGGACTGGTTTGGGTCGCTCAATCAGGTTAGTTCGTTTTGTGTCGTTCCACCAGCAACAGGAGGGGGTGGACCCTCTCGGAAGGGTACGAAACGACGGAATTTCGTACCCCTGGTGGAGGGGGGAGGTCCGACCTGCTCTGCAGGTTTGTGTTCAAAATATGTCTAGGAAACACTCCTAGACATATTTTGGACGCAACGTTTAACCTGCAGAGCAGGTCGGACCCCCCCCCTCTACCAGGGGTACGAAATTGCATCGTTTCGTACCCCTGCGAGAGGGTCCACCCCC
>JAHBMJ010005797.1:47053-65187 GCA_018398765.1 Chromera velia | reverse complement strand
CACACTGCCTTTCTCTCTCTCTCTCTCTCTCTCTCTCTCTCTCTCTCTCCCTCCCTGTCGCTCTCTCTGTTTCTCTCTCTTCTTTTTTCACGCAAAGGCAGACTATATTCTTCATGCACAGACAGACAGACAGGCAGACAGAGACAGACAATGATTTTCTTCTTCTCCCTCCTTTTCTCTATGTACACAACAGACAAAAAAGAGAAACAGGGCAGAGAGAGAGACACACACACACATACGCAAAAATGCACGCGCGCAAACGTACACACACACACACACACACACACACACGCACACACACACACACACACACACACACACACACACACACACACACATACATACATACACACACATCTGCACCTAAACCTGTGAGCATGCACAGAATTTCTTTTTCAAACCTACCGTAAGTCCCCGGTCCCCCTGCCAGCACCAAAAAACAGTCCGCATTGTCGAACAAAAGCTGCTTCCTTTCAAACAAACAAGACCCAGGAGCAACCACCATATCGATTGCCTTGCTCTCGCCCCCGTCGACACAAAAGCGTTCATGCACAACCCCGAGAACTCGTCCCTTGGCCTCCACACATCCTGCGTTGAGGCCTCCCATCACGCCAAACTTTCCTCCTCCATTGACGCAGAAGTGTCCACGCTCAGCGAGAATTTTACCCAACCTTTCTGCTTCCTTGACAAATGAGGACTTCGTCTTTGCAGACGAACTGCCAAAAACACAAACTCTCATTGAGTCGTCAATTAATCCGTCTACACTCCACTTGGTAAACCTCGTTTAAAGAAACTTGGTCTCTCAGTACTTGACTTCGACGATATGGAGCAAGTCTAAGTGGAGGGAACCAATTTGCCTGGTCGTCGGTGCATGCACGTCTTCACTGTCGCGATTGCAGTTTTCAGACCTCCGACTGATGAGGTTTCTTTTGTGTGTTCACTTCCCCAGATCGTCTGGATCGTGCGCTGCGTAAATTTAAGTGCGAGAGAGGCAATGGAGCTGTTCTGGCCCTGTCTGCTATTATTAATGGCTCTGACAGTGTGAAAAACAGCAGCTTCCACGTGCAGTTTTCAAAGGCCGGACTCAAGCAGCCTTGGAATGCAGTCTCATTGCAGTCTCAGACTCTCAGAGACGGCTGCCGGAATGCATGCAAGATCGAGTTTTGCTCAGTGCGTGGGCCCCGCGGCGTGCCACTCAAGCCCTTAATGCAGGAGGCCCGCCGCGGGTCCATGCACGTTGACGCGCGCACGTACATCATATCGCACATCTGTTGGAGTATATAGGTTGGAGTTCCTCGCCGAATCCTCGGTGTGTTCAGCAGCCTTTCCCCCTGAAGACCAGAACGGCAAGCAGACCGCTGTCAAATTGTTTTTGTAGTTGCGCAGAGGAAAGGGCGGCTTTTCAGTCACGAGCTCTGATCCCTTGCGTGTCTTTTCTTGGTCGTGATTTCGGCCGAAAATGATTCGCACTTTTGCATCCACCGCTCTCCGGAGCACTGGTCTTGCCTTCAGAGCTCCTACTACGATTGGAGCCGTGCGTTCTTTCGGAGGGTATGAAGGGAAGGTGGTGAGTGATGATGAGCTTGTGAAGAAATCCGATGACTGGGTGATCGAGGAGACCAATTTTTGCCTGGGTCGTGTGTCAAACAATGGTGTGCGCTTCCGCGAAACAGACGACATTGCGAGGCGTACACTCCATCTGATTGACGCTCAGCTGACACGTATGCACACACGCCTGCGTGACGGTACGTGCATTCCCGTGATGGGCTTCTACCCCATGGACGTGATTGACAGACCCGCCCCTGCGCATACCTTCTTCGAGGGTGGTCTGATGAAATGGACATGGGACGAGACTTACGACGAGGCCTTCGAGGAGCCCGAGCCTCGTCAGTCTGCCTGGCCGTTTCCGCATGCAGTGATCGAGGTGTATACGAACAATGCATCCACTTTCAACGTGTGCATGACACACGCCATCCTTCATGACGATGAAGCCCGCCCGCCTGCCTGCCTGCCTGCCTGCCTGCCCTGAAGAGTTGAACCTGCCGAGACCGTCTCAGGCTGAAGTGATGAAGACTCACGAGCCTGTGTGTCCTTTTCCGCTCCCCTTTCTTTTTTTTGCCTGCAGCCAAACCCGCAAAGAAGAAGTGAGGAGGGAGAATGAAGCGGTGGAGTGAACCCTGAAGAGAGAGATCCCAACCGGGCCTCGTTCCTCTGGCAGGAAGGAAGGGTCAACTCCCAAAGTGGCAAGAGCCTCGATCAATCTGTGCGTGGCTCTCGTCTCTCTCTCTCTCTCTCTCTGTGCCTCTGAATGATTGAAGTTAGAGGAGAGCCTTCTGCACAGCAATGTAAGGGCGTGCGGTGGTGAGTTCTCCTCCTGTATGTGTAGTCGATCGATGGCATGGACAAAAATAGGACAGTGGTCAATTTGAGATGCCAGGAGGCAGACAGCGGAGGTCTGATCTGAACAGGGAGGGCCCCCCCTTCTTCAGACAGGGACAGACAGATAGTTCAGTCGAGTCGGCATCGAAGGAGAGAATCCCCTCTGGAGAGAATACAGAGAAAGAGGGGATTGACTGATCTATTATCTGCATGAAAGGACGAGTGCAGGCTGATTTCCTCGAGAATCCCTGAGGCACCACTAGGTTTGGTGTTTGGTCCTCGGTTCTTGTCTGGTTGTCTGGCTGTCTTCTTGCTTTCTTGCGCTGCTCTTTTCCAGCTGCTCGTCTTCCGGCCTCTCGCTTTCAATCGTTCTTTCTTCCTTCCTTCCTTCCTCCCTTCCCCTTCCTCTGTCTGTCTGTCTGTCTGTCTGTCTAGAAAAGGAGGGAGAAGAAGAAGAAACATATAGTCTGTCTGTCTGTCTGTCTGTCTGTCCTTTCTTTCCTTTTTTTTTCTTCTTCTCTTCCTTCCTCCCTTCCTTCCTTTATTTCTTTCTTCCTTCCTTCGTTTATTTCTTTCTTCCTTTCTTCCTTCCTTCCTTCCTCTTTCTGTTTGTCTGTCTGTCTGCCTGTTCTTTCTTTCCTTTTTTCTTTCTTTTTTTCTTTCCTTTCTTTCTTTTCTTTCTTTCTTTCTTTCTTTGTTTCTTCCTTCCTTTCTTCCTTCCTCTTTCTGTCTGTCTGTCTGTCTGTCTGCCTGTTCTTTCTTTCCTTTTTTCTTTTCTTTTTTTCTTTCCTTTCCTTCGTTCCTTCCTTCCTTCCTTCCTTCCTTCCTTCCTTTCTTTCTTTCTTTCTTTCTTTCTTCCTTTCTTTCTTTCTTTCTTCCTTCCTTCCTTCCTTCCTCCCTCTTTCTGTGTGTCTGTCTGCCTGTTCTTTCTTTCCTTCTTTCTTTTCTTTTCTTTCTTCTTTTCTTTCTCTCTCTCTCTCTCTCTCCCCCCCCCCCCCCCCCCCCCCCCCCTCTCTCTCTCTTCCTCCCTCCCTTCCTTCTCTCCTTCCCCTCCTTTCCTCCTTCACCTCCTCTTCATTATTTCCTTTCTTTTCTGTCCTGCTCCTCGTCTTTCTCACTTTCTCTCTCGCCTCTCTCCTCCCTTCCTCCCTGCCTGCCTCTCACTCACTGAGTGCTCTTCTTCTGGCTCTCTTTCGCTCTTTCTCTTTTTCTTTCTTTCTTTCTTTCTTTCTTCCTTTCTTTCTTTCTTTCTTTTTTGCTTCCTTTCTTTCTTTCTTTCTTTCTTTCTTTTTTTCTTTCTTTCTTTCTGTTTTGCTTTCTTTCTTTCTTTCTTTCTTTCTTTTTTTCTTTCTTTTTTTCTTTCTTTCTCTCTCCTTTCTTTCTTTCTCTCTCTCTCTTTTTCTTTCTTTCTTTCTTTCTTTCTTTGTTTCTTTCTTCCTTCCTTTCTTCCTTCCTTCCTCTTTCTGTCTGTCTGTCTGCCTGTTCTTTCTTTCCTTTTTTCTTTTCTTTTTTTCTTTCCTTTCCTTCCTTCCTTCCTTCCTTTCTTTCTTTCTTTCTTTCTTTTTTTCTTCCTTCCTTTCTTTCTTTCTTCCTTCCTTTCTTTCTTTCTTTCTTTCTTTCCTTCTTTCCTTCTTTCCTTCTTTCTTCCTTTCTTCCTTCCTTTCTTCCTTTCTTTCTTTTTTTCTTTCCTTCCTTCCTTCCTTCCTTCTGTCTTTCTGCCTTTTTGTCTGTGTCTCTCTCTGTCTCTCTCTCTCTCTCTCTCTCTCTCTCTTTCTTTCTCTCTTTCTCTCTCTCTTTCTTTCTTTCCTTCTTTCCTTCCTTCCTTCCTTCCTTCCTTCTGTCTTTTTGTCTGTGTCTCTTTCTCTCTCTCTCTCTCTCTCTCTCTCTCTCTTTCTTTCTTTCTTTCTTTCTTTCTTTCTTTTTTTCTTTCTTTCTCTCTCCTTTCTTTCTTTCTTTCTTTCTCTTTTTCTTTCTTTCTTTCTTTCCTTCCTTCTTTCCTTTTTTGTTCCTTCCTTTCTTCCTTTCTTTCTTTCCTTCCTTCCTTCCTTCCTTCTGTCTTTCTGCCTTTTTGTCTGTGTCTCTTTCTCTCTCTCTCTCTCTCTCTCTCTCTCTCTTTCTTTCTCTCTTTCTTTCTTTCCTTTCTTTCTTTCCTTTCTTTCTTTCTTTCTTTCTTTCTTTCTTTTCTTTCTTTCTTTCTTTCTTTCTTTCTTTTGTTTGTTTGTTTGTTTGTTTCTTTCTTTCCTTCTTTCCTTCTTTCTTTCTTTCTTTCTTTTCTTCCTTCCTTCTTTCTTTCTTTCTTTCTTTCTTTCTGTTTTGCTTCCTTTCTTTCTTTCTTTCTTTTTTTTCTTTTCTTTCTTTCTTTCTTTCTTTCTTTCTTTCGTTCGTTCGTTCGTTCGTTCGTTCGTTCGTTCTTTCTTTCTTTCTTTCCTTCCTTCCTTCCTTCCTTCCTTCTGTCTTTCTGTCTTTTTGTCTGTGTCCCTTTCTCTCTCTCTCTCTCTCTCTCTCCCCCTCCCTCCCTCCCTCCCTCCCTCCTAGTCTCTCTCCCTCACCCTCTCTCTCAGAGTCCCTCTCTGTTTCCATCTTCATCTCTCTCCCATCTTCCCATTCCCTCTCCGGGGTCACCTCTCCCTCTCACTTTTTCTCTATCTATGTACATCTGTATACATCTCCACTTGATCTACATCATCATACGCCATCGTTGTCTGCCTAGACTAGTGGCCTAGCCTTCGAGGCTTCCAACGTTCGGCAAGAGACAAGCTCGGCAGCCCTCCCCCAAAGGAGAAAGCACACGCAAAGACACGACAAACGTATATATCGATGTTTAAACTATCATATTTTATTAATAATCAATCAGAAGCCGTATTGTCAAACTTGATTTGCAGGCTATCGTAAGTAATCATCATGAGTTTAAAATATATTTAAAAAATGATTAAAGACTATTAAAGATAAAGTTACGGATTTAAGTTAGAATTGAAAATGTGTTTACACCATAAGTTTCATAACTTTCCAGAGTATTTTGAAGTTATGCAGTTTATTCATAACTATTGCTTACCTATGGATCCCAACTAATCCTAACCTATGCCCCTAAATTGATTGATTGATTGATGAATCAGTCCCGAATATCATCTTCACAAATGTCTGAATAGCATAGGATTAGGATTTATGTTCCGGGTTGCCCCGTGGTTCACTGCCGGGCCTCGACATAGCATTGCATGATGTTCCGGCCGGGTTTTGCCCGCGGTCCACTGCAGGCCGGAGGACCGGAGGTCGGCTTATAGTGAGTGCTCGCGCGTGCGTCAATCGCAATAATTAAGACTTCTGCTGCAAATTCGATCTGCATGCGCGGATCGAAAGATCTCTGCATGATGCCCTCAACGGTTACTGACCGTGATTTCGCTATTAATAGCTTTGTTATCCAACGTAGAACACATTCCATGCAGCACCTTTTGACATGAGCACAATGCTCGTATACAGGTTTTCCGTTGAACTATGATGCTTCCCAACGATTGCACTCGTAGCCCCAGAGCAGACGAGTGAGAACCAACCAGATCGACATAGCGTAGACGGTGGCAAGGAAGACAAGATGGATCCTTTGATAGGTCTCGCACTTGCCATGGGAGGAGGGGCGATGAACGCCTCCTGGCAGGTGCCCACTTTCAAGAGCTGTCCGCGGCCCTTGAGGGCTGTGGACACAGCAGTGATTGAAAAGAGCGAAGGGGACAAAGACGAGGACGCAAAGCCGCAACGAGTCACCCTCTCGTGGGACGGCTTTATCTTTTGGAGTGCGATGGCGTCAATCCTTTTGTGTTGGGCGACGGTTGCTCTGATTGGTGCCACTGTGACCACTTCTGTTCTGTCCCCGGGACAGACTGCTGCCTTTGTGCTGTTCTCTCTGGTTTGGGGAAGCGGTCAGTCAGTCAGTCAGCCAGGCAGCCGCACCTTCATGGCTGCACTCGATGTCAGTCAGCCATGAAGATGCGGTCACGTATCTCTGTGCATTCTTAGGAGGCCACTGCCCGTATTTTTTACATCGTCCGTATGGCCTTCCGGGTCATTGAGTCCATAGAAAGGGCAGTCAGATCCGTTTCTGGCGACGTGTGGCCCTCGGACTTCCGTCAAGCCTATTTGACCTCTCTTTCAAGAGAGTAAAGAGGACTCATTTTGCTTTCTTTGCCTCTATGCAATGTCCATGCTTCTTCCCCTCCACGAACGAAATTTTTGCCGGCAAAAACGTGTGCGATTGACTGGGGGCCTTTGTGAAGCATGTACCGTGTGTATACTGCGCATGCGTTCAGGAGTTCTCTTCAACGCCATTGCCATCCGAAAGGCGGGTTTAGCTTTGGCACAAACGATCAGTGGTTCCTGTGTGGTGATGCTGGGCTCAGTGATGCCCCTCCTGACAGGGGACAGTCACCTGAAGAGCCCACTTCAGACTGTTTGCCTTTTTGGAGGGATTCTGATCTCCCTTTGCGGTCTCCTCCTAGCTGCCGTGGCTGGAGTCCTCAAGGCACAGGACGGGCGAGTCGACGGTCAGCCATACAGCCGCACACATTTATTCTTTATGAAATAACATTCTGTATGAAAATAAAGGCACAGGACGGGCGAGTCGACGGTCAGCCATACAGCCGCACACTCCCTCCCTCCAGACAGCAGAAGGGCAGCAAAGGAGACGGACGGCCGGGTGGTGGTGTGGGCAGCGTGCATGTGCGTTTTCATTCATTTTCTTTTTCCCCTCGAAAGAAAGAAAGAAGAAACTCAGAGAGACCCACAGGCTCTCCCAGACTCCTGCTCGCCTGCGTGAAAGACATACAGACAGAGGCGTTCATCGCGCTGCATGCAGACAAAGAGAAGGCATACAGGATGACTTCCATCTGATACTGCGGGTTGGTTTATGTTCCGCATGCATGCATGTTCATTCTTTTGTCAAACTTTCCCCTCTGCTGCATGTCGAAGCTTGACAACCTGTCTTTCCATTTTCACACTGTGACTGACACATAAACCCATCTTCTCTTCTCTTCTCTTCTCTTCTCTTCCCTGACACATGCGTGCAGGGGCCCTTCCCCACGCGGGAATCGAGACTGCCCCAGAGAGGGGTGCCTGGGTGTCCCCCCTAGCAGCCTCACCCCACCCCTCGATGGGGAACCTCCGCGTTCCTCTGGAGGATTCCAGGGGGCAGTCCCAGGAGAGGTCCCCTGCCTTCGACTTGGCGTCTCCTCAGATGCCGGGAAGAACAGGGCAGGCAAATGTGCCCAGACTGGAAGGGCCTGCCCGATCAGCCTCTCGAGTAGGGAGCTCCCCCTCTGCCAGCCCCTTTTCCTCCTTTCACCAGGTGAACATACAAAGAGCCCGAGCAGCCCGATCCCAGAGAAGCCATCTAGGCGATTCGGGATCATGGATATCCCTTGAGCCTCGAGACTTCTCTGAAGGTATCCGGCTGCTTGTTCGGAGTGTCTCCAGCAAAGCAACTTTTCTTGTCAGACGAACCAGTCGTTCTGGTTTGCGGAGACGGACGTTGTCTCACCGGAATCTATTTCGAGTGGAGTCTGCAAAACGATGCCTTTCGGGGACACACCTTCGTATGGATAGAGCAGTTACTGACTGTGGACCGCGTCGATCCGATTCCAGTTCCCCTCCAGCAAGTCCGGATGTAAAAGAAAGAGAACGAATGACGAGTGGTGGACGAATCTTATCGTATGGGGTGCATGGGGGGTCTCTGACAACGGAGGAAAATGGGACCTTACACCGACAAAACCATGTTGATGCTTCGTCGTCTTCACTCCAACAAAGAGAAAGAGAAAGATCCTCAAAGGATCTGCAGACGGGGAATTGGACAGCTGCAGCCAGTGGAAGTCAGAGTAGAGCCCGCCCCCCTCTCCCCTCTTTGCCACGAGAGGAGAGGTCTCTCGATCGAACAGGGGGGGTCCTCAGAAGATCCTCTGACTCCTCAACAGGAGGCGCTAGAAGTGGCCCCCCTGGGGCGAACGGGACAGGAGACGGGGTTCTCATTCCGTCTCCCTCAGGTGCCCGAGACCGGCATCTGGTCCTGCCTGAATCTTTCAGTGGGGATGGGGGGGGAGTGATTTCAGATGGGGGGGCACAAGAGAGAGAGCGAGGGTCAGGGGTGGGGATTCCTCCGTGGGTGCTTGCGGGACGCTACTCCTCCTCTGCCTCGGCAGCTGACCTAGAGGCAGAGGGAGGGCAACCAAGGGGGGTGGTGGAAGGGGAAGGGGAGGGTGAGGAAGGGGAGACCACGGTGGCTCCGGGTGTCGTGCAGATGGCGATGAATGTACTCCTTGCAGTTCTTGCAGGTATGTGTGGCTGTTTATTGCACGTGCGTAAATGTGTGTGTTTTCATGTGTGTGTGTGTGTGTGTGTGTGTGTGTGTGTGTGAGTGTATGTTAGTGTATGTGTATGTCCATATATACGTATGGCAAGTCTAGAGGCAGTTTAAATGAACACGTCAGTCCTAGAGCTTGAGCACTCTTCTGGTGGAGAACGAACATTGTTGCGCGTCCGCGCTCTTTGCTGCATCGGATCCACGAGAGAAAATTTCCGAGACAGACAGACAGAGAGACAGACAGACAGACAGGCAGCCAGCCAGACAGACAGACAGACAGACAGGCAGCCAGCCAGCCAGACAGACAGACAGACAAGACAGACAGACAGACAGACAGAGAGCGAGACAGGCAGCCAGACAGACAGACAGACAGACAGGCAGACGGACGGACAGAGAGCGAGACAGGCAGCCAGACAGACAGACAGACAGGCAGACGGACGGACGGACAGACAGACAGACAGACAGACACTCAGGGCGACAGTCAGCTGGCAGTCGAAAGCTCAATATTCTGCGGTGGATCAGGTTGTCTTCTTTTTCCAATGCCGGTGTTACATTGTCAGACGGCCGGGGGTGAAGATGGACCCATGTTATTTGTACCTTTTGAGATCCTTTGAATGTTCAATCTGGTGAGCTGTCTGGTCTTCTTTTCACATGAGTGCAATTTCTTCTACTTTGTCTGGATCTCTGCGTTCTTCGGTGCAGAGTCAGTTTGTCGGTCGACATACTGCAATCGTAAATGGAAGGAAGTTTCGAGTGTTTAATTTCCTCGAGGCGACTGCATGCCCTAGCTGTCTGGAAGGGCTTCCCTTTTCATCCAAGCCTGAATTGAATTGAATCCCCAGATTCGATCCGTGCATTTATTCGATCTGCATTCATTTTCTTTCCTCTCATCGATGGATGCCCCCATGCAGGTGTCTCGTGTAGTCTGATCACTCTCGCCACCTCTTTCGCGGCACCCTTGAACAAGGCAATGCGAGAAGAGCTGGAGAGCCGAGGAGAGGGTGAGACGGCCCTCGGTTTGCCTGCACCGGAGGCTGCGGGGCTTGCGGTGACCTCTCTCGCAGTCGGCATTGGTTTGTGGGCACTTCTGGCCGTCTCCGGCATCACAGTGGCGGTCAGAAGCTGTCAGAGGTGGGGTCAGTTGAGGCGTCGGCGGAAAGGTTTTGTACGCGTTGGCAGTGGCGGGCAGTGGAAAGAGGATTCTTTCTCCTCACAGCTGTTGGAGACGGAAGCGGACTTGCACGAAAGGGGAACAGAAAGAGAACGCACTGCAGTACGTTTGCAGCAGTCAGATGGACAGGGGGGGGTTGTGAGAAGTGGAGAAGCAAAGAAGGGGGAGAGGGGGATTTTCTCCCGTTGTTGTTCGTCTCTCTGTGGGTGGACGCGTCTGATGTTCGTCTGCTTTTTGGCAGCTGTGATGGTGGTGGGTCACTACTTGGTTTTTGAGTGGTCGTCGGCCTTTCTTGGAAGTGTAGGCCACTCAGTTGGTTGGGCAGTCATGTTTGCAAGCACGATTCTGTTTGCGGCAGTGTGGTCGGTAGCCCTTGGAGAATGGACGTCGGCGAGTCAGAGGTCACGGGGGGCCATGGTTGCAAGTTGTGCGACCCTCACCCTCGCTGTGGGAGTGACCGTAGCGGCCTCTTTCGTCTGAGTGGGCGGAGACGTACATTAATTTGCTTCGTGCCATTGCTAAAAGAAGTATGAGGGGTGGAAGCAAATGCAAACTATAGATTCTTGCACAACCCAACTGTGGACTGGAATGAATGCACAGGCTGACTGAAAAAACATTTTGTATTATAGAGAAAGCAAATTCAAAAATTCAGAGGCTAGATCAGAGATGTTCAGAGGCTGACTTTATTACGATTTTTTTAGCTACTATATAGTATGATTTTGATTTGCGATTATTTTGTATAATTTTTGGTTTTATATAATTATTATGCAACTTATGCTTATGAGTAAGTATGAGCAAGCTAGTGAGCAAGAAGTTTTGTTTCACTGGTATAACTAACTTAAACGAGACCAGGAACTAAATAGTTGATTTATAGATTAATACTCCGGCTTTTTAACAACTTGACAAGTTATTATTGAAGTTAAATTCTAACCCTGGGTTCATTTATAAATTATTTTCCATTATAATCAGCATCATTATAGAAGTTAATAATTATGATGTCGCATAAGTAACATGATAGTATGATGATACGTCATCATACATCATCGTCAATGATTCGTCACTGGCAAATGAATAAAGCCTTATAAAAGTCTAGCTTCATACCAGTGCACATGCATACTAATTAAACTTTTAAATATTAAGTTTTGAATATAACATTAACGTATCATTAACGTGACTGCTAGCTAGCGTTACGGTAACTTAGTAGTTGATCATAGACTAGGCTCTGCACTACATTAAAAAAAAATAAAAGATGAGAAAAAGTTTTTTTTAATGGATTTTTTTTTTTATCATCTAGTTTATCATGGCATTCAATAGGCAAACAACTGTTGTTCAAGTATTGTAAGAGTGTTGCACGGGGTGTTACATTGAAAACCATACACTTTTCAGTTGATAAATAAAAAAAAAAAAAAAGATTGGAAACTTTTTTTTTTTTAATGGAGTGCAGAGCCTAGTCTTTTGATCATTCAATTATTTTATTCAAAATAATGATGATTTTTTCAAATGCACATAGTACGAAACAATTAACTTAAAGTATAATGTTTTTTATTTGGTAGAATCAATTGCTAGATCAATTGTTTGAGCAATATAGTTATGAAGAGTCAGAAGAGATACTGTTTAGTCTCGATCAATAATCCCTGACTAGTACTCCCTAAATCCCGTGACTGCAAACCCCCAGTTAGTTGCATGCTTCTCCCATTCTGACTTCAGGTTTTCATTTTCGGGCCAAGTGAGGGGCACCTCACTCACGGCAGAGCGCGGAATGACGAGGAAACCGTCCCCCCCAGCCACTGGTTGCTCGGAGAGGTCGAGCACATACGTGTCATGAACTTTGCAAAGCATACTCCCACCGAGCTCCTCACCACAACGGACAATTGTGAAGTAATATGCACCCCCCCCCATGCTGGCCTTTTCAGGATTTGTTTCCCCCCTCTTACTCACCTGGATGCAGGCGCGAAACACATGACCCGTGCGCAGAGCCTCCCTGCATTTGGGGGGAAGAATCCGACCCGACCAGTCGGTCACATGCGTCTGGTCGAGTACCTCAAAGTTAAAGGGCTTTGAGGCTTCCAGAGAGGAAGCGAGGATTCGGTCTCGAAGAATTGCCAGGTGAAGGAAGTGGATGTTTTTCGGCTTGCACGTGATCTCTGCCCCCTGAGGCAGGAACGCGCTTCTTACTGTTTGGCCGCCCCGGGAGACAGAGATGGTTTCTGTCAACATGTCTCCGACAGCAGGCACCTGATCGGAATTTGCCACAGCTGTCTTGATTCCTTGCCTTCGTGCCTTGTACTGCCGATATGCCTCCATGTACTCCTCTTCCGTGGCCTTCTGCTGAGCCAGTTGTTTCATCCACCACCGAGTACGTAGTCTGACCCCCTCTTTCTCGCACTGACTCTCTACTGCGTCTTCGAGTCGGGCTCTCCGCAGCTCCTCAGTCATCTTAAATGTCACCCGACCAGACTTCTGAGCCGTCCAGTGCCAAGCTGACACACCGTCGGGGTTGGCGGTTTTGCTGCTGCTTGTGGGTGCAGTAGAGGAGACGGCAGGCAACTCCAGAAGGGTGAGTGCCTTGAGAGTGTATTTCTTTTCTGCAGGATCAAAGCTTTGGATTAAAAAAAAAACTTCTTCGCGGTACAACACGTTCAGGGGAGTCTCGAGGGGGACCTCTTCGCTGCCGAAGAAAAGCGAGGCAGTGCTAACAGAGATGCCGTCTCTGTCGACGAGGCTGAGAGACACCACTGCTCCCTTCGGCAGCGGGTGCTCCAGAAGCTCCAGCGGCTGCCCGTCAAGGTCGCAGACTTTGCTCAACTCTTCCAACGTATACAGGCGCATTTTGTGGGCCAAGAAACACCGGTCAAAGTCCAAGGAAAAGAAGGTTGTCGAGTTCGGAAAGCGAGCAGATCACAAGCTCTCTGATTTTTCGGGCGCGGCGTTGCGCGGGAGCCAGCTGTCGTTTTTGTCCTGCAAGTTGACGGCTGCACGGCACAATGCTAAGAGAGCTGCATGGAACCCTGTGTACATATCGATATGTCGGTGCTCGCAGCGCCTTCGATCAACTTCGGATATACTTCGGATCATGCAAGCTCGCGGAGTCTGAAAAATCGAAGATATGGTCGATGGAAGTAGACGGCGATTCTGGCCGCGCCAAATTTAAGCATGCATGCATGCATCCGGCCCTCGACGGGCCGCGCCCCGCGCGCGACCCCAAATTAATGCCGGCCGGCCTGCAGCAATTGAATCAGCGCCGTCCTGGCTGCATGCAGTGACTCTGCTGCTGTATATATATATACTAAGTGCAGTTCGATCAATGTGATCGAGTTGTCATAGCCTTGCTGAAGGACACTGTCAGATCGAAAGGACATTGGTAAAAGAGATCGATCAGTCTGTTTGGGTTCTTCACTTTGCAAATTCGTTTTTTTTCAAAGCTGGCTTTTCCATTGAAGTATTTTTTCCCGTCTCCTTTTTTAGTCCGACATCGTTGCCGGTCATGGCACTGAAGGCACCGGCTCTCTTCGCGCTCTGTCAGGGAGTTTTTGCTGTGCTCAAGAACCCATCTGACTCGCCATTGCCAGCCAAGTACGGGGGATGGCGCGAATTGTACAGCACAAGCGTGGCGATCTCTGATCTTCACAGCTTCAACGAGACGCTGGCGGCCGAACTTGACGACAGTGCGGTTGGACGTCTGAGCCATTTCCTGACCTCCATCGAGCCTGTAGATTCTCTGGAGATGGACATGAAGGAGGGATCCAAAGGACTGGAGGGAGTGAAGAACTTCAGACTCCTGCCGGGGGTGTTCCCCGAAGACATGAGATACCACTTCGATGGACTCGCTTCGGTAAGCTTGCCCGTCTCCGTCTCTGATGAAGAGTTGCAATTGCTTTCATCGACTGACTGCAATACTTCCGTCTCCGTGTCTCCAAGAGGGTGCTCTATCAACCGTGTCTTCTTACCTGTGTTCCTTCCATCACTTTCCCTCGGTCAGTCCATGTCAATCTCGGCGACCGGTTGTTATCTAGGATCCTGTTCTATGCCCCCTGCCTGGTCTCTCGCATGGCACCTTTCACTTCTATTCTCTGCATGTTTTCAGTCCATCCCTACGGTCTCTGTAATCTGGCGCTCTCGATCCCCCACCTTTTTCAAACGCCTTTGCTCTACGGATAATGACTCTTGAACTTCTTTGAGACCCTTGTTGCTTTTCTGCAGGTGATGCTGTTGAAATTCGAGGACGGCAAATTGAAGATGCGGGTGAAGCACTTCGAGTCAGAGGCGTACCTGCACTGGAACTCATGCAGTCTCCTCTACGCAGGGACTGGCCCCAAAGTAGGACCCCACAACTGTATGACCAACCCGGCGGTCAACCTGCTCCCTCTCAATTCCCAGCTGTGGCTGACCATTGACACCGCCTTCTGGGGCCAAGTTGACATGGAGACGCTGGAGACGGTCGAGTCCTCCATCACAGCCCCCTCACTCGTTCTCAATGCACACCCTGCTTGCGACCCGCAGACGGGTGAGTGCTTTGTGCAGCACGGATGTGGATCTCTGAAGAACCCCCTCTCAGACAGAGTGTGCATCGGGAAGCTCGAGACGGGAAAGGGTGGGTTGAACGAGCAGACACTGACAGAGGCCCGGATGCCCAAATCAAAACTCATCCAGCACTCGCACTCCCCCTGTGTGACCCCCAATTACGTGGTTTCCAAATTGGATAACTTCGCGTCGAGGTCACCGAAGTGGGACCAGCAGGGAATGCTGCGGTTCTTGCAACAGGTACGTGGGGGCGGCTGTTCGGGTCATTGGTGGGTTTTTTTTTCGTTCTCTCTCTGTGTTTGTGTGCGCATGCACTTGCCTCTTTTTTGTGATCTCCCCCCCTTTCTTTTTGCTTGAGGCCCCTTGCAAACGCCAAGAGAATGAAGAAGGAAAGGAGGGAGACAGTGGAAGTCAGACTGCGGCCTCACCTTAAAATCTGGGCGACGAAGCTGATGAGGAATTGGTGGGGATGGGAATCAAATTTTTGTGTTCAAATCCTCTGCCTCATTTGATCTCTCTGTCTATTTGCCTGGACTCAGACACACGGATAGATCGATGCATGCTCATTCATATGAATGAATGAATGAATGAATGAATGAATGAATGAATGCAGGAGGAGGACTCCCTCTGGCTGCTGATGGACAGAAGGACAAACGAGTCCGATGTGATCTCATCAGACTTGAAATTTGTCAACAACCACTTTGTCAGTCTGCCTGCCTGCCACCGAAGAAGTTAGGGTTGCTCTTCGATACCGTCTGCTTCAGAGGAGTTCACCCATGAAGAAAAAGTCCTCTTGGCGGAACTGATCGTTTTCTCTGTACCAGCTAAGCTCCTGTATGGGGATTCTCATCTGTAGATTTATGTACGCGTGTGCACGCTTGATTTTGAATCTCTGCATTTGTGCAAACATGTGTGCAGTGGAATTGCTTCGAGGACCCTCAGACAGGTGCCCTTGTGGTGGATTCCGTTGCTGCCACAGACACCTATCTGGACTCTTACTTCGCCCACCGTCTCGGAAAGGGGTCGCCTGACTGGCCCTCCATCTTCAAACCTGCACAGCGGTGTGTGCTGAAAGAAGAGGAGGCACAGAGCGCATTCGAGCTCTCAGGAGACAGTCAAGGGGAGGACAGCACGGCAAGGTTTGCATGCGAGCAGCTTGTCAAAGACGATGCACAGACCGGACAACCTGTGTACTTTGACTACCCAACGTTTAACCCATTGTGGAAGATGAAGGCAAATTACAGGTGGGCAGCTCTCTCTGTTGCCGTGCACGTGCTTGCTCTGACTGTTTCTCCTGCTCCTCCTGTATCTCTTTTGCTCTGACGATGCCGTTTTCTTCTTGTCTGTTGCCCCCGTGAATTTTTTTTTATCATACCTCTCCCGATGCTTGGAGTTCTGGAATATCCGTCTTCTTTCTGCTTCCTTTTCTGCTTCTTCCATTCGTTATGCCCCTGGGAGAAAAACTTGTAATTGAAACTGTGAAGGCCTCTATTCCCCCCCTTCGAGTTTGGCCCCCCCCCCCCGCCCCCCCGATTAAAACAACAGTGTCACGCTAGGATCATGAACACTTTGTAAACGAACGATGAATGAACGAATCGACCGACCACTGCATGAATGATCCGACCACACGATCGAAGGATGGATAGAATCCATGAATGAATGGTTGATCGATCGCAGGTGGTTTTACGCGATCGCCGCGAAGGATCCGACGGCAGAGACGGGCTCTCGTTGGTTCGACCAGCTCGTGAAGGTGGACGTCCAGTCGAGGGAGGTGAGTGCCTCGTGGAGCGAGGAGGGGACCTTCCTCACTGAGGCGGATTTTGTTGTAAAGAACACAGACGACGAGGGAGAGGGAGGGGAGGATGATGGGTGGTTGCTTTCAGTGGCATACCGTGAGAAGGAGAATCAGAGCTCCCTTTTGGTGTTTGACGCTCGGACGCTCACCCTAATTGACGAGTACCCTCTCGGGCAGATTGTGCCCTTCCATGCCCATGGTGTTGTCTGTAAGGGGGAGCGGTGCTTCACGAACCCCTAAGGGAAGGAGCGGAAGGGAGGCCGGAGAGCAAGAGTGCCGGGTTTTACGAAGACAGGCAGGTGAAGAAAGAGAGAGGCCGTCCGCGAACCCTCGTTTTGTGGGGAAGGGAAGGGAAAGAGAGAGAGAGAGAGAGAGAGAGAGAGAGACTGTGTCTGAGAGAGGGAACAAGTCGATGACGGAAGAGATCAAGCGCCCTGCAGATGTGAAGTAGGTCTCGCGGGTTGGCATGTGGAAGTTTGTAAAGCGAAAGGGCACAAATAAAGCGAACGGATAAGTGTTCGAGTGAGAAAGATGATGTCCGCAAAGAGACTGGACGTCCGAACACGGAAGGAAGAAAGAAAGAGAGGGAGAAAGGATCGAAGGGAAAGAAATGGAAGCGAAAGATTGGCCATCGAAAGGGAAGAAGGACAGATGCGGTTGGACTCTTCTGCCGATTAGTGAATACCACCACTTACATGCCGAGCGCCTCTTTTGTTACTCTTCATATGCGATCTGCTGCATGCATGTAATATAGCCCATCCGCTCTGCTTTGGCTTGAGCTGTATCCCATAGACAGTTGATGGAATGAGCACACAGGCACGTACGCCGCTAAAACTGCGGTGGTTGCAACGCTGCTAGTTGTGTTTAGATTTCTTTGAGTTGTGTTTCGATTCTTCAGAGGCCTGTTTTGTAAAGAAGATTGGCGACCGCAGCTAATTGTATGGTAAAATGGCTTGCGATTCCGTATTGGAACATCGATTTGTTTCGCACTTCGCACAGTGTACTCAGTTGCCCTCTGAATCGCCGCGACGCTGCAGGATGACAAAAGGTTGACGTACGTGCACATAGCGTCTGATTTGGAAGGACAGTAATCACAGTATCCTCTATGTCGGCACAAAGGTGGAGACGTATATTACGGTATATGCGGAGACTTGCTTTCTTTTTTCGTTTTTCGATGTCATCCAACTTCTTAAACTTCATTCTAGACTTGATTTGACGCCAATGTAGTTTGTTACACTCTCCTAGCAAGTCATCTTGTAGCCTAGTCTTGTAGTTTACCTTTGTTAAATTGTTTTTCTCATTTCACGCTTTGTGTCTGACCTTCTATAAGTATAGGTGTCGTCATGTATCGTTACCTAGGCAACCACTACAAAAAAAAAATAAAAAAATAAATGTTAAAATCTCATTTTTAGTTTTCTTTTTTGGGGGGGGAAAGCTCTGCATGTGCATGATGATGTCGCACGCCGTGGTCAGCGGCCCATGTGCACTCGATCGACTCAGAGTCCCCGCCGCAGGACCCCTGCGCGGTATATGCATGCAAACCGGCCGGTCGCGGGCCGCGCGTGCATGCATCCCCAGCCGGTAACTTCGCTCATACAAATGGGCTTAGTCAAACGCCTGCAGCGGTTTGTCTAACCTTATATGGCCTTTTTACCTCAAACACCAGCTTTGATCTAGCAGCCTACTGCAAGCTGCTTAGCGTGTGACTGACTCTATTACTGACTGAAAGACTCTTAGACTAACTTTGATGCAAATTTCACTATGAGAACGGCCTTTGATCTAGTCTTTGATCTCTGTATCGATCGTCCAGTCCCAAGTCAGATGAATGTTGACTTTCATTTTTTTGGCCAGCCTGAACACGGTTATAAACAAAAAAAAAAGAAAATAAATGGGGTAAATGCTCTTTTTTTTTTTTTTTTTTTTTTTTTTTT
>JAHBMJ010005797.1:15000-38452 GCA_018398765.1 Chromera velia | reverse complement strand
ACGGGAGTCCAGGTTCCAAGGACTCCCGGAGGGGTACTGGGCGTGACCCTGTACACATACACCTTTCCTGACAGATCAAAAACGCCTGTGGCTCCAATGGCGACCCAAAATTCACTCGGACTTATCTCAACAAGCGACAAGTCAACGCCCCATCGCTCGTTCTGGCGACCTTCAATGGTCGCGGTCAGTCCGGGAGGATTGTTGATGCAATCGCTGGTTGAGCACAGACGGAGGTCATAAATATATACGTTGCCGGCACCAGTCAGGGCCTGATTGCTGAATGCGGACTGGAAGGGGGCTGAAAGCGCGACAAAGTCGTTTGTCATCGAAACGGCCTTCGCGAACTGACCGGTTCCAGGCCCGAAAGCAGGAACGACTGCAAGGTCCGTCCAGACGTCATTCACGAGCTCCTTGACAACCAGCCGCCCGAGCGAGCCCTGAAAGAAGGGACTGCCGATCGCGACGCGTTTCCCATTGGGGGATATGGCCAGGCTCGGGGCTGTAGGGTCGGTGTTCGCGTCACCTGCTATGATTCCCCCGGAAACCTGAGACCACATGGACGTCGCCGCATCGTAATCATATGCGTCGACTTGACCAGGAATGACAGGCGGCACGGCACTTCCAGACCCGAGAACCACTCGTGTGCCGTCGGCGGAGATGGCAACTTGGCCTCCGTGGCTCTGCGGCTGCTGGGCGGACGGAATCGGCAGGCTGCTGGACAAGCCACCACGCTGGATAAAAAGGTTGCCACGCGCCCGGGCGAGGAACACCAGCACCAACACCCGATAATGAAGGAGCATCGTCAGCTTCCTGGGTCACGGCTAAATGCCAGCGCGAAACGGAAAAGGACTTTCCAGTGATTTAAGTGGACGGTATCGACCAGTAAGGAAGCGATGATGAGAAGTGTGCGAATCTTGTTGTTTCTGTTTCTCAACTGAAATGTACTTCATGTATCGATATCGTTCCGATGATGCACCGATTTTTTGCTTGTATTGCTCTCCATATGCGTGTTTACATGCATGGTCAATACAAGTTCCCTGCAGGTGTGATATGATGGTGGCAAGTCGGTTCGACCTCCCTCCTCCTGTCAGACAGGACTCGATCCTCGAGCCTTTCCTGTTGATCATCGATGTATTACATCGATAAAAGAATTAATTAATTAACATGCAATTAAAAGTGTGTTTGCGCGCGCGCGCATTTGCGCGCGGAGTAGGCGCATACATGCATGCATGCATGAGAGAAAAGTAATTAACTTGAATTTGTGCCAGGACAATTAAGTGCCATGCGCATGCAAACTCATGCATGCATGCACTCACGCGCCGCGGGTAATGTACGTACTCCCTCATACTCCTTCTTTGGCTTGTACTCATCCAAGCCGTCTCTTACAGTATTGATGTTACTATCTCTAGCCTGCAGCATCTTGCAGCCCCGTGCCGATTCCATGAGACAACTTATCAGCGGAACAGAGAGGAAACTGACCGACGAAGTCTTGCGCAGTGAAGCTGCTGTATATTGCTGGCCAGCCTGGTTGTCTTACTGTACGCCTACTCTTGCTCACAGATTCAATCTGCATGCCTGTGTACTGATGAGGCATGAATTTTGAATCCATTCTGGGTCCCTTTCGTGTTTTGTTCGCTTTTCCGTCAGCAGCGGTGTGTCAGCAGTCTCTTCAGAATGGCTGAGCGAGTCGGGCGAATCCAGGAGGCCGACATGCTGTCAGAGACAGCGGAGCCGTCTCCACTCCCAGAACCGTCTACGCAGGAGAAGAAACAGAAGAAGCTGCCTGAGATCGCTGTCGTCCGCTTTCTGAAAAACCTCTTCAACTTCCGAGAGTACTTGAGAAGGATGTGTGACACTTTCGGTTGGAAGTTTGTGAGCTTTCTGACTGTGTATTGTATTCTTGACAAGGGTCTGATGTGGGGGTTCTACACGGCGCTCTTGCTCCCCTTCTTCAACCAGTACGTAGGTGTCGCTGGAGACACTTTTCAGGACATCTATGTTCTGGCCCTTCTTCCGTGGAGCATGAAGGTCAGGTGCCTCATACCTTCCTCCCTCTTTTCGAAGTTTGAGCCTGGCTCAGAGGAACCCTTTCGAGACACGTCGCCTCCTTCCACACAACCCATTTCAGGTTTCTCCAGAGTCTATTCTTCTTTCTTTTGTTCTTCGTGGATCCATCCTGTGCTCTCACTGCTCGATCTCTCTTTTGGCACACGCTCTCTCTCTCTCTCTCTCTCTCTCTGTGGGGCCCGGCTTCCCTTCCTTTGCTGTGCGCCCGACCAGGATCGACCTCTTCTTTCCCATCCCTCCCTCTCCTCAACTGTACATTCATACGTGCGTGCAGGGTTTTTTTGGCAGCCTTTCAGACGTGTTTCCGTTCCTCGGGTTCTACAAACGGTAAGTCAGAAGGGGGTTAAACCGTTCGGCCACCCAATCACTTTCCCATGCCTGCATGCCTCCATTTTGCACGGTCTGTCTACCCAGTGAGTGACTTCATCAGTAAGTGTGCAAGCCCATTTCATACTGTGCCCGCAAACGACTTCTCGTAGCTAGAGTGTCTGAACAGACGTAGGCGACTCCGTCTTCCCCGCGCCCTGCTGCATTTTTGGTGTCTCTTTACGTCTCTCCAACCGACTGCACTGACGTTAAAGGCTAACGCCTGCTTCATCGCAATGAGATGCAGCACTGGATCTCAATTTCAATTTGTCTCGACCTCTTGCTCTTTTCTGCAGGCACTACATGTCAACTTCAACCGTTGTTGGTGTCTGTGCCTATATGACCCTCATTTTCTTGAGCACTGACTTCATGCGCAGTGCGGTGGCCGTTGTCGGCGTTCTCCTGTTCCTAGGACAGATCCAGAGGTCTGTGATAGACATGCTGGTAGACGCAAAAGTTGCTGAGTACATGGTAAAGGAGCCGGCCATCAAGGGAGATGCAGTCTCGTACATTTCGGGTCTTATGTACAGTGCGATGATGGTTGCTCTCGCTTGTTGTGTGCCTCTGCTAAAGATGAATGACGGGAGCGGTGGCCGAGTGATGTTCATCGTCTTTGCGTGTGGACTCAGCATTCTCCTGTATCCCATTCTGCGCGGCTGGCTTCCTGAGGAACGCGTAGAGCGAGCGAAAGCGAATCGCGTGGACTGGGGAAAAGCACGCGAACACTGGAAGCTGTTTACGATTGCCCTGCTGACTGCCGTTTCGGCACTCGGGTTGGGCGTCGTGCAAGCAGTTGCAGCTGACTGGGCACGGTTGGGTTACCTTCTGGGCACAGGGGTGCTTCTGATGGTGGGGGCCTTTTGGCTTCTGACCCGCCTGCAGGCACGAGTCATCTTGGCGATTTTCCTTCTGCAGGTCTGTCTCTCTGTCTGTCGTTTGGAAGTCTCTCCGCATGTCAGTCTGCAGAACCTGTGAGTAAAGGCAGTGACCTATCGGGACTCTCTTTCAGCTTACTGCACTCCGCTTGCGTTGCCTTGAATTCAAAATGTTCTTCGTACGTGCATGCATGCAGTCGATGTACATCCGCCTGTCGGGCGGTGTCGACTACTGGTTCACTGCCGATGAGAAATGCGTCCCGGGAGGTCCGGATTTCTCCATGACGTACTACGTGCTGGTGTCAAGATTCGTTGGCACCTTCGCCTTGATTGTCTCTGTGTGGATCTTCCAAGCGTTCATCGCACCAAAGTGGACCTTCAGATGGGCATTCATGGTGGGTGGGTTTGTGGGTGGATGGACAGGGGCAAGCGGAAATGCCCATGCATGCACCTGCTCTGATCGCAAAAGGTCCCGCTTGTTCCTTCCTTCCGTGACTCGGACCACACTCGCGGATGGGGATATGAGAGCAATCAGGGAACAGTGACAGAAGCAATGAAAGAAGAGTGACAAAAGCAACAAAGGAATAGTGACAAAAGCAAGGATTGCATGCTCCTGGACCTTCCACCTTAGTTCCCCCCCCCCTCCTTCTGTCCGTTAATTGCCTTGTGAGTTCGTGGGATCGCGACTCGCACATTTCTTCCACCTTTTTGCCTTCACCCTGAGAGGAAGAAGTGAAGACAGAGAGAAAACTCACCTCAGGGAAGGCGTAGAGACTGGCAGACGAAGACCGAAAAGGATGGAAGAGGAAGACCGAAGAGGAGGGAGGGAAGAAGACAAAGAAGCAAAGAACGAAGCAGGGAAGGCAAGGAGAAGGAAACGGAAAGGAAGGGGAAGGAGAGGAGAAGAAAGGAGAAAAAAGAGGAAGAAAAAAAGGTGAGGAGGGAGGAAGGAAGAGAGGACGGAAGGGAGGGAGGGAGGGAGGGAGGGAGGGAAGGAAGGAAGGAAGGGACACACAGAAAGAAAGTTGAGAGAGAGAAATCGAACTGGGGAACTCTGGGCGGGTGGGAGGTGGGGGTTGAATTTTGCGGCTTGCTTTGTTTCATTTTGTTTTTCTCTCTGCATCCCTGGAACTGGCTAGCGTGCCGAACAGTTTTGAACTTCCATAGTGAGTGTTTGTTTCTGTCTGCTACCCCCTCGCTCAATCTGCTGCGTGCAGTTCGGGGTGATCCTCAAGAGTGTGGCGGCACTTTTCGATATCGTCATCGTCCTTCGTTGGAATCTGGCAATCGGCATCGGAGACCGGTCAGTCAGTTGTGCTCGAGAGGGCAGAAAGGCAGGCTAGCTTTTTCACGGCTTGAGGCGCAGACAGGAGTAAACTTGTTTGTGCATGAGAAGGAGTGGAAGAATCCGAGAAGAGAGTGCATGGGTGATGTCATGGAATGGCGAGGGGAGCAAGAGAGTGAATGCATGTCTCAAGGGGCAAAAACACAACGACGTTATGTGGCATGTAGGCGAAACCACGCTAGACCAACGGGGCATTTTGTGCTGCGAGAACTGTTGTTCTCTCTTTCTGTGTTGCATGTGTATCTAGCGCTCTATCGAGTTGGTTTGTGGTTGTGCTTCGGGGGATTAGGCGTCATAATTCGATTGAATGTGGGTGTTGCGTTGTTGCAGGTGGTGGTTTGTCTTCGGCTCTTCCATGTTGGCTGAAACTGTGGAAATGTTTGACTTCTTGACAGCAATCATCCTGATATCGCGAGTAACCGATACAGGCGTTGAGTCCACCACCATCGCGACTTTGTCGGGGTTCTGGAACTACGCCATTGCTCTCTCGAGATCCCTGGGGAGTATGTTGATGCGTGTGTCTGGAATTCGGACAACGGTGCCGTGTGACTTCCGGAATCTGCCTTTGCTCCTTTCGGTCGGGCAGGTCGTTCTCCCGCTGGCTCTTGTTCCCTTTGTCTTCTGCTTGGTCCCTAATGTCAAATTTGCTGATCCTCTGGAAGACCGTGTGCAGGAAGAGAAGGAAGAGGACGGAGAGAAGCGAGGAGAAAGTGAGGAGGAAGAAAGTCGGAACGTAGAAGAAAGTAGTGGCCGCGTGGCAGAAAGAGTAGTACGGAGATTCCCAACAGCAACGACCTTGGGGGTTCCCAATCCCTCCATAGACGGGTTGAGCGAGGGATCGGGTGAGGAGGAGGAGGAGGAGGAGGAGGAGGAGGACAGCATTGGCGAGGGTGTGTTGAGAAGTTCGAGCGAAGTCAGGCAGGCAGAGCAGGAAGTCGATGACAATTTTGAGGGATCCGTGGCATCAGAGAGAGCTGCAGTCGGTTGACCGGAGCAGAATACATTCTTTTGCCAGTGATGATTATATATATTTAATGAAACCCAAACACTTGCCACATATTAAAATATGAGCTCATGCTGGCTTAAAGTGCATCAATCAATAATTTTCGCTTGGGTTTCCCCGTAAAAGCCCTATAGTTCAATTTAAAGCCATTTAAAAGTTGAATGTTTTTTCTTGAAAGACATAATTACATATTAAAAGATACACAATCAATTTGATTAAGGTCTATATGTTAAGCTTATGACAGTATGCGCTATATTAATATATAAAACGTTACTACCTATAGGCTACTACTATATAAGACTAGATATAAGATTATAGTAAGAAATGTAAAGATATGCAATGATTTATATGTAGATTTAAATCTATACACACATAAAAAACCTTTTAATATTGAAATCAATGATATTGCTATGATTTGCTAGATGATTTGATTTGGTTTGATATAAGTGGGTTAAAGCCGGTGAGCCGCCCTTAGGGCTCTGGCTAACCATATATACACAGTTTTCATTTCACATTGAACATGCTGCCAGTCTAGCTGCCAGTGTTTATCATATCTGTTTCTAGGTCAATTTCTAGCTAGGTTTGTTTACTAGCTATTTTAAAAAGACTTCACTCTAGAGTTCAATGTTTATTTAAAAAAAACAGCTATATACTCACACTGGCACTGCGACCATATGAATTGAGGCGGTTAAAGCCTGCTGATGATTTTGTCAAGCTTCTGTCTTTCCCTCTCTGTGTCCACATATTCCGTGAGCAAGTGGATCTCATCATAAACTTTTCTGCCAGAGCAAGCCGAGCAGGTCTTCTCTAGCTCCCCCCGCTACACATAACCACCCGTCATTGCTCTCAGAAGAGGGTGGATGTTCGCAGAGGGTTTAAAAAGATAAGGGGACAGCGTGCGTATATGCAGATCGTTTCCTGTGTCTGACGGACGTAACTGCCATTTCCTTTCTGCTAGGAGGAGCATGGAGAGCCTCTGTCTAGACTCTAGAAGGGTTTTCTCTTTGGAAATCAGTGAGGGCAACACGGGAATGGAAGATTCTGTCTCTATTCCTGCTGTCTTCCTGCCTTCTAGCCCATTCCCCAAGCCATTGGTTCGTCTGGATCTTATGACACGTCTCTTTCCATTTATATTTCCCCTTCTTTTTTAGTTTTTCTTGGCGTGGCTCATTCGTGTCTTCCAGGAGAGAATTGTTAAGGGGCATAGCCAGACGTTTAGTGGAGGACACAAAGGGGGCACTAGAACCAGCGATGCACGCCTCCCATACAGCTGTGGGCAAGACGCGTTCTATAAATTTGAGAGACTAAAAGAAGCTGGCTACCTGTTTTGCACATATTAATTGTATTTATACATAATTCAAGTTGTTTAAGTATAGTCTTGTCAGTTTTTTAAATAACGCATGCGTGTGTGTTTTGGTTTCTGAAGCCACATTCTGTTCATTTGATGAATTCGTGATATTGCTAAGATACTTGTCTGCGTGGAAGCTTCTCTACAGTTGGCTGCACGAAGAAGGGGAGAGATTTCACAGCTGGAGGACTACATTGCACGCTGTCACTGAAGGAGACATCAACAGCACAGCCCGGACACGAAATGAGATTGTCAAACGACAGACGAAGCGAAAACGAATCCCCCGGCGCAGTATTGCACTCCAGCTTCCAGCCCCCCTGTTCCGGATCAAAAACTGGCATCCCACCGTTTAGACAGGCGCTCTGCGGGTCAAAGGTTTCACGCTCGGCCATCACACTGACACTCACGCTTCCAGATGCCGCCTGTGAGTCCAGAAAGCTGTCCACGACAGCAGGAGGGAGGGGCAGTCCGGCAACTGCAACCTTCGGCTGCCCCCCCGTGTTCGTGTTCTCGATATGCGTGAATGTGAAGTCTAGAAGGGCGGCGTTGCCCTCCGCAAAAAACGGATACCTCCGGAGCCCCGTACCTCCCCCACTTGTCACATCCCTGAGTGAGACGCTCACCGAAAGCCCTGCCTGGCCAACATCTGCACAGTCTGTGGGCCCCTCTGGGTCTCTGTCTGCACACACGCCGCTGAACTGTGAACAGACACCAGAGCAGCAGTCACCACCATTTGTGCAAGGTACAGAAGTCCTTAGACAGCAGGTCAGACTATCAGGACCGCACTCCAACCCGTCTGCACACTGAGAGGAATCCAGAGCCAGTGCACACCGACCGCCAAGAGGGACCTTGCAAAGACCGTTGGAACTGCAGACAGAGGTGGTACAACAGTCACCGCTGTTCTGGCACGGTCCCAGAGTACGGCTGCAACACTGCCCCTCTTCGCAGTCGAGCATACCACCA
Organism: Chromera velia; assembly: GCA_018398765.1. Lineage (NCBI taxonomy): Eukaryota > Chromeraceae > Chromera > Chromera velia. The sequence continues at coordinate 30,485 of JAHBMJ010005797.1, read as the reverse complement.
CAATCTCCGTTCGTCCGACACTGCGGTCGTCGTATTGCCAGCGGGCTGTCCTCTTTGAGAGCCTCGACTCTCACAACCTTATCTGCACAGACAGACAGCGTGCCCACGCATGGCTGAAGGGGTGTGGGAGTACAGTCGACAGAGGCATTGAGCACTTTTCACCTGCAAACCACCTTTTATCTGCACTGTGAAGCGCCCTCCCGGAAATGCTTCTGACAATCGCCAAAATGTACTCTCTCTCTCTCTCTCTCTCACACACACACACACACACACACACACACACGTGTCGGACGGTGGCTGATTGTGTGGCATCTCCCATGTGGCCTCGGGAGATGCCACACACATGCAGCCAACTAGACACGTAGATGATGACACTCTCAACAACCAAAGTGGATCGAGTGGATGCATACCTGCTACAAGTGATGCGCCCTTGTCGAATGTCGGGCCAGCCATCCAGCCTTGCAGCTTGCTCCAGGTCGGCGAGTCTGGGTGAGGACAGCAATGCATGCCAATCACGTATTCATGCAAAATGGTGCCAACCCATTCAAAGTCCTCATGAAATGGGAAAAAAGAAAGCATCATCATGCAAACAAACGTGCATGATGCATTTAGTGCATCACTGAGGCACGAAATCCGAAGGACTCCTGCGTCCCGTGGGGCTGCTGCTGGGGACTGACTGATGTCATGCAGCAGAGAGAGCAATGAACTTGAGAGTCTGCATGCCGTGTGTATACGCAAGGTTACATAAAAAGCAAGTGCAGAGTTTCTGCTTGGGAGGAGAGGTCAAAAGAAACACAAAGCGTCTCTTCTAGCAAAGCAAAAGGCTTGATGGATGGACAGCCGTTGACTCAACATCGGCCGGTAACCTTGCTCTCCGGCCCGTGTACCCTCAGCTGGCACACCTATCTTTCTACAAGAGAGCACATAAGCAACGCTTACCGACCGACCAACAGAGTTCCACACCAACTGTGGACAAAGCTTTGTTTCTGCTGTCTGCTGAAGAAAGGAAGAATCCAAACTGACCCTCTGAGTACGAGTCTTCCGAAAAGAAGTTTTGACCTGGTGAGAAGAAACCATCCCCCGCGGGAAGGAGGTTGCCTCCTTCCTTCCCTCCCGGCAGTGCCTGTTCTGAAACGAGAGGGTCCTCAAGTCCGTCCTTGAAAATAGACTTTGAGCTCTCTGTCCGGGGCTGAGTGTGGGGGGAAATGGAAGGAACATTGGGTCCTCCAATCTTCCCCCCGAGTTCTCCCAAACCTTCGAAGCGTCTGAATCCAAAATCCCCTCCCCCATTCAAAGTGCCAATCTTCAGGCCACCCCAGCCGGTCGTCTTGTCTCCGTCTTCGTCACTGTCACGAGGGAGGGCCTTCGAATCCTTGGGTGTGCCAAACAAATTGCCAAAGTCAAGTATTGGAATTTGTGGAAGGCTGAGTGAGTCGAGCAAAAAGCTCGGCTCTTCGGAAGTTTCGTGGTCAGGCTTGACTCGGTCATCATCTAACGAAGGAGAAGGAAGATTGAATGGGAGGATGGACAAGAGCTTTGAGAAAGCTTCTTCTTGAGGCTGCTCTTCTTCCTCTTCGCCTTTCGACCCTTCTTTTGTCGACTGTCGGTCGTCTGCGCTTCTCCTCTCAAAAAGGGGGACAGGGGATGTGGGGAGAAGCCCCTTGAGGGGGGATGCGGTCCCAAAGACAGCAGGGGCGCGGAAAGGAAAAAAGGAGCCTGCAGGGGCTGAGAGGTGGTCACGCACTTTGTTCGCGAGTGACTCTGCCATCTCTTTTGCCCTTTTCATTGTTGCACTCCAGGACGGAAAGAGGGGGGGCAAATTTGCCAGATATTCAGGTGAGACCTTTGACATCGCTTTCTTGATGGCCTTTGACCATGTGAGCATCGAGAAGGGCATCCGCCCTCCCTGCACTTCCACCGCCGTACCGACACTGGTCACATTCGTCGGCGCACGGTCGGACAGCCGCCCGGCGTCTCCTACGGCATCAAGCTCGGAGTCGTCATTGATCCCCTCCTCTGCTGCTGCTACAAGGGGACAGAACTCCTCGGCAGGTGAGAGGAAGTCGCATAGCAATCTGCCGTCAAGCTCGACGTCTGTGCACTGGAAGATGAACTCAGGGAACTCGTCGTCAAACGCCGCGCACCCCCCCCTGTAGATGACGTCGAAGGTCGCGTTGGAGGTCGCCTCGCACGTGCAAGACTTCGCCTCGCAGTACCCGAAGAACAGGTCCTGCGGATCTCCCGTCGTCGGACAGCTGCACCTCGCTGTGCCATTGTACTGGCAGGTGGTGTCGTCGGGACCGTTCGGGACGCAGGGCTCCTCGCAGAAGCAGTTCTCGTGACCGCACTGCGTGAAGTCAATTTCTCGCCGGAGGGACCCCGCGATGGACCCGCAAAAACAGGGACCCGTGCCTTCCGGGTAACGACATCCCTGCTCGTCGCACACTGGCTCGCCGAGGCAATAGCAGGGCTTCCCTCGACAGAAGCGGGTCGAGGCGTCGCCGGTGCCCCCACCACACTCGCACACTTCATCATCGAAGTAGCAGTTCTCCTCGTCGCAGTTGGTGGGAGGCCCGGTGCAAGTACACGGAGACCCAAAGCAAAATATGGAATCTTCTGCCCCCCCCTCGCACTCGCAGGGCTTTCCTGGGGGTGTCATGTTATAGTTGTTGATCTTGCAGCAAGGTGGCTCTGTGAGCGCGTTCAAGTCTCCGTTTTGAGAATTCACGGCGATGGTCAAATCGGCACAGTAGAAGATCTCGTCGTCGTTGAAAGCTTGGGCAGCGAATTCAGAGAACTTGCACTCCTGTTCGCTGCTGGGGCTGGACATGACGTTGAAGCAAAGTTCTCTGGGCCCTATTGCAAAGGGTGGGTAGATTAGGCGTTCCGGGGGATTGTATTGGAGCAAATCTAAGTTGCAACAATTACAACATCCAAACGAGTCAGGGTTGAACGGTTCAGTACAGTTAGGCCTCGCCTCCTCCCGAAAGTTGCATACAGACTCGGAAAAGTTTCCTGTCCCAAAAGTCGCTTCGCAACGGTCTTGCATTGTCATATTCTTTTTGTTGAGCAGTTTTTGAATGGGATCCTCCCATGGGAGGTGGTCGATGAATTGTTCCCTTTTCTCTACAAACAGGTCTGACTTCTCTTCTGTCCTGTTGGCGAGTCTGTCAAGGAAGGGCTCATATGCTGCGGGTTGGTTCTTCATTCTTGAATACCTAGAGAACGGTTTGAGGGAGGCAATCACGCGGTCCTCATGGAGGGCGGCGTCGCTCTTCAGGCCCCTCGAGGCACTGGCGTGTGCAAGGCTCCGCCGCCTTCCCCCATTCTGCCGACCCCTCCCACCCCACCACCTGTCACCCACCAGCCTTCTTCTACTGTCATCAACAAAATCGGCAGAGGGGCGCCCCTCCGGCAGCGCCCCCCCTATGTTGACTCTCTCCTGAACAGACACGCCGGTGTCCTCTTCAAGAAAGTCGCCTGAGCAGGGGCTGAGACCCCCACAGGCGAGACCCGTCTCGGGTCCCAGATTGATGAGGCTGAATGAGTCTGCTCGGAACTGTACTGGCGGTCTTTTTGCCCCCACGCTGACAGTCGCACAACTCACACACAGGGGTGCTGCAGCAGTCGTCCCCTCAATGGTTCCTGTTGGTTCCTCTGCACCGAACTCGTCCACCCACCTCTCGAGATCCGGAATCCCCCCTGACCCCAGGACCTCCCCAAAGCTGAGGCCGATGTTGACAGCAACGCGAAGCTCCGGAGGGAGCAGTCTTTCGATTGCTTCAAGCATTCGGATACCGTAGATTGCTTGGGGGGGGAGATGAGGAACGTCACGGAGAACGTCGGAGGGGTAGGGGAGGACGCACGCTCGGGAGAGGAGGTGGCGGCCCGCATCCCGAGGAAAGACGTAAAGCACTTTGGTCGTCCCCGGCCTCTGATCTGGACTAGCGATGACCTTGCTGCAAAGCATGTCGGTGGGATGGGGGTAGTCTGAATTTCACCTCGGGAGAGGGATGAGGGTCACACGGGCACTGAGAGGGGTCGCTCTGACCTCGAAGAAATAGAACAAGCCGGTCAGAGCTCCACAGCCTTCAACGTAGATAGACAAGTCAAGAGATACTTCTCCAGTTTTATTCGGTGCTACTGCCGCTACCGGTGCTATACAGGCTGATTGAACGCAAAACAAAAAATCAAGCGCAACAAATTGAAGACACACACATTGGCTGACCGAGGACAGTTGACCCACAGAAGGGTGTTGGTCACAAAGAAGTTGCCCAGCCTGAGAGACCTTTTGATGCCGAACCCCTCGACCCATTTGGGGAGCGTCGGGAGCCGCTGCCCCCTCACTAATCGCACAGTCCGTATTACCGGAGTCAAGTCTTCGCCCGTCCACTCATACGCAGACTTTGCGTCGAACTGCAAGACGAATCGTTCAAATTGAGCAAAATAAATGCGCCACATGCGCCACATGACCGAGACCAAAGAAGGCTCGAAAACTCTGAGCGATCCTCAGAACATAGCGAGCAGCCGACACAAAAAAACGTAGGGAGGCGAACAACACAAAAATGGAGGCGGGGAAAGGGAGGGTGGGAGGGAGGGAAGATAGGAGAGAGTAAGAGAGAGACAAAAGCAGTGTGAAGCATGCACGCAGTAAGGTACGCCGGTAGGAAGAGGAGCAAATTGGGCACCAAGGGAAGAAAAAGAAGATCAGCCACTGGATAAGGAGTGAGGCACAGACGCAAGGCGAGAGACAGACAGACCATCCCTTTTATCCCCCTGTTGGTCACATAGACAGATCTATAGACAGACTAAATGTTTCTTTTTCTCCCTTCTTTTCTTCATGCACACAACAGATGGACAGACAGACAGACAGACAGACAAAGAGAGGGGGCGACAAACCTTGGGGTCTTCCTCGGCGTTGAAGGTAGAAACCGGGTCAAGTTTGCTTGTAGGAGTTTCCTTTGGGGGATCAAAATCGGTTCTTTCAAACCAAAAATCGGAGAAGATGTCCGCATTGACCAGCAGGGGGGTGAGGAGAATGGCAGTGCCCAAATTGGCCGCGGGTATCAGAGAGAGAATTGGTGCAAACCCAAATGTCACCCCTATGGCAAACGTCGGAGCAAGTCTGAGTACAGGCCCGAACCACATTCGGTACGCGTTGTTGTAAGACGTACTCACCTGCAACAATAATCAAAGACAGATATCCAGAAGGAAGGAAGAAAGAGAAAGAAAAGAAAAGGGGAAGAAAAAAAAGTCCCGCAATCAATTTTAGAGAAATTGTAGATTCGAAAGGGGCCGGGAGGGACCAGCAGCAGCAGGAGGATGGCGAGGCCTCAGACACAGAAGAAGAGCAACAAGCAGCAGCAGAAAAACAAAGCCGGTTGAGTGAAAGCGGCAGAAACCGACCCTCAATAGCGGTCCAAAGAAGAAGGTAGGTGCGAGGCTGATGCCAGGAGCAAATTGGGAGACAGGCGCGAACACCCAAATCGTCCCAAGGTTGATCCCTGGCCCAAACTGCAACCACGCACATCCACATCAAAAAAAGGTGTGCACAAAGCATTAGCCGAAGCAGAAAATAAAAGTGCATACTGATACTGGCAACTCGACCTGCTCACTCACTCTCACTGACTCACTGACTGACATTCAGTCTGGGAGCACACGAAAGCACCGGCGCCAGCGGCTTTCCCGGAGCCCCGCTGTAGACTGGAACATCCGGGTGACACTTCATCACCCAGCCCCTCTTCTTCTTTGTGGGGGGCGGGGGAGGTGAGGGGGCCGCGGGCATGGGTGCATTGGTGGCGGTGTCGAAAAAAGAAAGGCTGCCGACTTCCCCCCACTCCCTCTTCTGCTGTTCCGCCTCCTCTTGCCGTGTCAGAGGGACGGCTTCTTCCACAATCAGCCCCTGGTCCTCAAACAACATTCGGGCCTCCTGTCTGCTCAACACCCCGAGCTTCCCCTCTTCTGAGGGTATCGGAATGTGCGAAGATCCTAGAGGGCTGCCGCAGTCCCATCCGTAAGTCCACCCTACATCGATTTCATCTTCTTCTGGAAGATTCAGAGAGAGATCCACTTCTTTTTCCTCTTCCCCCCCTTCCCCCTCCTCCTCCTGCCCAAACCCGAAAGGAGACGAGGAAGACGAGTGGACCCCCTCGACCTCTGAAAAGTCCATCCAGTCGCCACACAATTTGACCTCCACACGCCCCACAGCACTCACACGCACATCAGGTGCCCCATCCCCATAGGAGAAATCAGCAGACCCCACCCCCACATTTCCTTCTTCTCCCTGTCCCTCTGTCTGTCTTCCCTTCCCCCCCTGTTTTTTGAAGTCATCTAGACATTTTTCCAGTCTCCTCCTTCTATCCTCCTCTTCCCTTTGCTCCTCCTCGACAGCCTCCGACTCTGCAGACCCATTCTGCAGACGCCGCCGCCGTCTCCGCCTCCGTTCTCTCTCCCGCTTTCCCCGCTGGTAGCGCGTCATCGAATCGGATTCCATCAGACGACGGTGAATGGATTGGATACTCGTACCTCGGGTGTGCAGAGGGCGCACAGTCGGCCGACTGCTGTCAGCAGACCACCCGTCCGTCCGCCCCTCTTCTTGCGCGATCGCGCGAAGGGCGGACGCAGAGGGACGAGGACAGTCCCCGGTGGGACGGCACTGAGCGTAACTTTCCCACTGAGAATTGCGGTAGCAGGAGAACCCCTCGACCGCGCACTTCCTGTCGGGGGGGGCAAAGAAGCAGTTGTCCCAGGGGGGAGCCGGCTGGGGTCCCCTGATGACCTTTGCGTCTGCGGGAACTTCGTCGTCTCGAACGCACACGCTGTGCATCTGCAATTAATTAAAGAGAAAGAAAGGGGACGTGGTCAGGGGAGCACAAAAGGAAATGTTTCGGCACAAAAGAGGCCAAGCAACAAGCACGGAGAGCATGCATGCATATGTGTGAGACCAAGAGCCAAGAGCCAACCGACCACAGAGACGACGACGCACTGCAGCCCCTCGTCGCAGTCTCCCAGGAGAGTGCAGGGAGCTCCCTCGAGTCCCGCCTCCACGTGGGGCGACGACTCGTCAACTGCAGGGACGAATGGAAAGAAAGAAAGAGGAGAGGGGAACGTAAAAGAGTGGGAAAAGCAGGTACACGAGACAGTGTACAACAATGAGGAGCAGTCGGAAACGCGCCAGCTAGAGACTTGGACAGCCAGCCTCCTGCCAACAACACTGTGTGTGACCATGCAGAGGTTTCAAATTACGTCAGGTCACCAGAAAAAGAAGAAACTGAAAGATCGAGCGCGAAAGATGTTGGGAACGAGAAATGCTAAAGGACAGTGAGGCATACAGACAGCCAGACAGCCAGACAGACACAGAAAGGGGTGGCATGTCCATACAGACGGCAGACAAGGCGTACCGGTGCAGGGAATCTTGAACCACACGTTTTTTTCGCAGATTTTCCACTCATTTTCTTCCGGGGGAAACATGAAATTGAACTCCTTGACGACGGTGTCCGCCAGTTGCGTGCCGTCTTTGGAGAAGAACGTCCACCTCCCCCCCAGCTCTATATTCAGATACTGATACGTCCCGTCCTTTTCATCCTGTTCTACGCTTTTCTGAAGCTGTTCCTGGTCAGGCTTAAAGAGGAGGATAGTGTTCGAGTCCCTGGAAGCAAAAACCATTTCTGCGTCTTCGGCGTGTCCCACTAACTTATACTTTTGAGTGGTCGTCTTCGGGAACAACAATCGTGTCTCCTCGCAGCCAGGCAAGTCGGAGGAGTGCATCAAGTGACAGGTCATTCCGTCGCCCTGCACCCTCAGGGCGCTATAAAGCAACAGTAACAGCCCTAGCCAAGTCAAGGGGCTGAAACCCTCGGCCATTTATGTATCAAAACAGGCGCTGGATCCTCATAAGATTCTGCAGATGCAGTCAAGCAATACATGCACCGTTGTTTTTTGTATGTCTGCGGTGGAATCAACGCTAGCGCAGTATCTCGAGTTCAGAACGCTGAATCTCAAAGGTCATGACAAAAGAGAAAATTGAGTAGACCCGCCAGCTCGCAAGCACGGCTGGAGGTAACTGAAGCAACACAAGTTACACAACAGCTAGCGTTGCAGGGTGTCTTGGAACCTTGAAGTGTTGCTCATTTGAGAAAGGTGGATTCAACTGACTGCAAAGGCGATTTACACACAGGCAGGCCACATAGGCGAGGCCAAAAAAGCTTTCACAAGAATGGCGAAGGGGACGAGAGTCTGTTCAGCTTCGTTTCCAGATGAATGTGGTGAAAACAGGATGTAACTGCTGTTTTATTTTAAACCGAGGCACATGTCTTACTATACTATACTCGCGTCTGAGATGACTGCGTGGGCACCACCTGTGCAGAAATTTGCATTTTGGGACCAAATCATGCATGTCCAAATCTTACTAGCTTATAACCAAGTAGTGATTTGTGCGCACATAGTTGCCATTCGGGCCCAACTGGAAGGGACACATAAAAATTTCTCTCTATATAAGCCGGCCCCCGCAATTACTCTGAAGCTTTTTGAACATCATTTTCCTTCGAAACTCAAGTTCACTTTACTTCACTTGAGTTGTACAACTCAATCTGCACACTGCATGGCAATTGTTGAATGAATGGTTGGCGGGTTCCCCGTCTCTCTGAGTAATAATGTCGTATATAGTGTTGCAAAAGAGGAGCGTGCATAAAAAGGCATCCCGACATGCGCCGCTCACGACGCCTCGAAAGAGAAGAACTTTTGTATGTGTCCCTCTCTCGACGCCGGACTCGTCACCACAACAACGTCGGCGCGCAGCGCGCGCCCACTCATGCAGGCAGCGCCCCCAACCGGCTAAATGCATGCATGCTGCATGGTGTTGCATTGCATGTTGCATGATGATTGCATGTTGCATGATGATTGCGCGATCGATCGATTCGATCGAAACATACATCCAGAATAGATCGATCCGTCGGTGTATGTACGTGCATTCAGTCACTGCTTTCGTACACCAATCTGTGTGCCCCAGTCTTGAAGCTGCTGCAGGCACAAGAGTACAGGGGCACGGCAAGAATAAACCAGTCCTGTTCCAGTCAGACGTCGTGTATACACACCTGTACATATATACATTGACAAAAATACACCCACATTCACTTGAGACAAGGCGCGTGAAGAAAAACATCCGGATTGACTCGCTTTACGTTCCTGTGATGTGGCCAGAAGGTTGATGAGTGCATCAAGGGTATTGTCCGTCATCTTGAATGCCAGTTTGACTGATTACCGGCTTCTGATCACTCACGAGCCTTTGTCAATTTACCGTTGAACATGTGGAGACGCGCATGTTTTCTACTCTTGTATTACACCCTGAACCTCGCAAAAGCCCAGGTTTGTCCCATATACTCCCTCTCCTGTCCCTTCCCGTGCACTTTAGACATCTTTCATTGAGACCATGTGGTTGTTTTCTTGTGCGTGCAGCCTGGACAGGGTGGTGGCGTTCCGGATGATAATGAAGGTTTGTCCTGCGCGTGGATGGATTAATACATATGTATATTTCCCTGGTCGGCTTCTCCCTCCTACCCCCTTGCGCTGTCCATCTATTTGTGTACCTGTTTACCTCTCTGTCTGTCTGTCTGTCTGTCGGCCTGTCTGTCTGTCTGTCTGTCTGAAGAAAAGGAGGGAGAAGAAGAAGAAACATATAGTCTGTCTGTCTGTCTGTCTGTCTGTCTGTCTGTCCGTCTGTCTGTCTGTCTGTCTGTCTGTCTGTCTGTCTGTCTGTCTGTCTGTCTGTCTGTCTGTCTGTCTGTCTGTCTGTCTCTCTGCCTGTCTGTCTGTCTACCCCTCTATCTGCCCCCCTGTCGATCTGTCTATACCTGTCGCAGCTCCGAAGGCCTTCACCGCCATATGCACAGGCGGAGCCAGCCAAGTTGATGCGGCAGCGGCCTGCAGGAGCAGCCGTCTGGTTCTTGCGCAAATTGAGTCGGCTCAAGACAACCTCCGTGCTCAGGCGGCCCTTACTTCTCTTTCAGGCTGCCCGCCCAGCCCAGGGGGGTCTGTGCGCGCCTGGATTGATGGAAGTGACACACTTCTTGAAGGCCAATTCATTTTTGCGTCTGGAGAGCGGCTTCCTTATTTCAATTGGAGTCCTGGAGAGCCTTCCATGCTAGAGGAAGAAAATTGTATTGGAATACTCCCGATAGGCGAGTGGGTCGACGAGAATTGCCAGACCCTCTACACGGCAGTCATTTGCGAAGAGGGGAACGAATGCACAGGCGTGGGTGATGACACTCCGTGCGCAGACGATGGAAACCAGTGCACAGATGATGTCTGCAACGCAGAACAATGTACGCACTCAATCAAAACCGACGACACATCATGCAACGGTGCGTCAGGATCCTCACTCTCTCTCTCTCTCTCTCTCTCTCTCTCTCACAGCTGTGTAGCGTCTCCCCGAAGCGTGCATGGCAACAACGACATGATCGGTCTGACCGCTTCTGTCTCATCTCTGTTTTACTCATCTTGTCTCTGTTTGAAACTAGACTGGTGAAGGACTCTCGGCTGTCTCTGTCGTGCTCGTGTACCTTCTTCTATTTCTGTCTGTGTCTGCTTGTCTTTATATGAATGCCTCTTTGCGCTTGCTTCTCTATATTTGAAAAACATCATTGAACTGCCAACGGACTTGTGCAGAGTGTGCACGCCCTGGTCTGTCTGTCTATCGGGCCTCAAAGCATACACAGACAGTTCAAGTCTGCTTATGGATCCACGAGTCCATCCATCCATCCGTCTGTGCATGCAGAGTGTGATAGGACAGTTTTTGACTTCTGTGTGTGCCGGGCGGGAGTCTGTGTAGAGGGAAACGGTTGCGCTGGTGCCATTGACGGGTCTCCGTGTCCGAATGATGGCGACTCCTGCACGGACGACATCTGTGTCTCCGGACAGTGCACACATCCAGTGTCCGACGACGGCACAACGTGCAACGGTATGCCTAGCTGCGTTTTTGGTCCATGCACCAGGGCGTAAAAGGACCCCTTGTGTGGAATCATTTTTTTTCTCGTAGAACAGATAATTTTCCTTTTTTTCGAGACTCAGTTTGTTCTTTTCTGGGAAAAAACTGTCGAACACTAAAGCGCGGGAGTCTATACGCACGAGTGTGCTCCATGTATTTGTATGATTCCCTCCCTCTGTGCAGAATGCTCTCTGGCGGCCTCCCTCGGCTGCGTCTGTGAAGCGGGGGTGTGCGTTTCCCGACCGGATTTGGACTTTGACGGGGTACCCAACGAAATCGACAACTGCCCGAATGATTTCAACGACGGACAGGAAGACAGAGACGAAGACGGCATAGGTCGGTCGGAATTAAACTGTTCTGAGAGAGGTCTTTGGTTGACTGGCAGTGAAATCAACATGTAGAATTGCGCCATGACTTGTGAATGTTAGTTGACAGCTCTTAGCTTCTCTCTGTTTCGTTTCTCCCACCATTCCTCATGTTCGTTGGCGGCTCCCTTCTTGCCTTGCATCCTTCTGCTCCTTTCTCCACAACACGTTTACTCCGCTGAACTCCTCATGACATTCTCTGTTCGCTGTGTGTTCATTGCACATCCATCCCTCAAATCACCTGACTTCCAAAACACAGATCGGGAGCTCGTCAAATCGAGAGAAGGAATGGGGTCTTTGGAGGCTGCACACCCTGGAAGGAAGGAAGGAAGGAAGGAAGGAAGGAAGGATTGATTCCCTCCCTGATAATTTTATTTAAAGCGCGTCCGTCCATACAGACAGCGAAGGGAGAAAGGGCACTCCCAGTCAATCACCTACATGCCAGACGACTGCAGGGGTTGGAAGACCCCCCTATCCAGGAGATTGTTTCGGAGATTTTTGTGTTCGTTGTGTGTGCATACCGGTATTCACTGCAGGAGACTTATGCGATTCCTGTCCAAACCGCTTCAACCCACCGCAAACAGAAGGCAACTGCCAATCTCTTCCCACTAACGTCAGTCTATGCAGTCTGAATGGGGTCGGCATCTGTGGAGTGCCGCCACGACCTTTTTACAGTCTCCTCCAGTTGTTTTTCTGCATGAAAATTGATTTGCCCTCCCCTCGGCCCGATACCCCCTGGCTCTTCATCTTCCTGTTGATCAGCGTCCTTCCCTGCCCCTCCCAGCTTTGCTAACTCGCATGCCCACCATTTGACTTTCTGGATTCTGCTGCAACGCATGCATGTCCTTCTGTATGCTTTCCACTTCCCCGGTGACAAGGTCACTATCGCTTCTCATGTCTCACTCTCTCTCACTTGTCGCTGCTCCCCTCGCGTGGGCTCTCTTAACAATGGGTCTGTTTTTGCTCGGAAATACGCAACCTTTGTGTGGCTTTGCAATGAGAGCAGATATACATCGCTGATTTTGCTGCCAATTCCTTGCTGAGGTGGAACGCCAACCGGCCCTCCGAGGCGCCTGCCAAGTACGGATTCCTCTCTGACCCCCTCTCAAGGAGCGCAGAAGAAGGGATGCCCCGGGGCGTTGCACTCGACAGACAAAACAACAACGTGTATGTGACTCTTCGAGGAAGCAACTGTGTGGTGCGTCTGTCCACCTTAGAAGATGTGACAGCCACAACAAGACCTGAGGGTGTCCTTTGCCTAACGCTGGGGTCTGATGGAAGCCCTGCTGGAATCGCTGTAGACCCTTCTTCGGGTCGGGGTTTTTTGGCGTCTGAGAGAGAGATCATATCATTCCCTCTCAACTCATTTATCCCCGACGCTGCCTCCAGCTTTGACGTGGACTACTTGTGGCGATTCCTGGATTCCAGCCCCAGGCGTCAAAACGAACGGATCCTTGAGACGAATCGCCTCATCAACATGTTGACGGTGGCATTCAACAGGGACGACGGCATTGTCTACTTCGGGATCGGAGAGGGTATGCAGGGGGGTGTCTGTCGAGTGGGGATCAGTGGGGCTCCTTATAACTGTCCTTTTGCTCTGGGCCAGTCTCAGAGTCCCGCAAACGGTTTGGTTTTTGACGCGAGAAGCAGGTTTATTTACGCAGCAGTCAATGGAGGGGACCCAGTCGTCCCCTCTCCCAGAGGACTGATCAGACGGTTCCCGTTCGATAACCCGGCAGCTGTGGAGACTGTAGTCCAATACACCACCTGCCCGAGCGGCGCCTCGCCCGTGATTACAGACCTCCAAGTCGACAGCTTCGGCGGAATTCTCTACTGGAGCGACTCGGCATGTAACCAGATTCGGTATGCACGAATTGCCATTCGGGACCAGAAGGGGTCGCCTTTGGGGTTGGAGGATGAGGGTTCTGGGGTTCTTTTTGATGGGTCCCTGTTCGGTGTGAGTGAAATTCGTGGATTTGCCATAGAGACAGCAGACGACGAAGACGACGACCGCATCCCTGATTCTTTGCGGGAGGCGGAGATCAAGGCTTTTGCCGAGGAGTGTGGGGTATCCGAGGTAGGCCTGTCGCATGCCAGCTTGAAGGAATTCAGTCTTTTGTCCACCTGAGAGTGACACTTGTATCCGTTGTTTCCTGGTCTTGCGCATTTATTCCGATTTCCATTTTCTTCTGTTCACCTGTTCCAGAATGAATAATTTGACACCCGATCGTCGCTGGTCCTGTCACCTTGGAGCGCTGTGTGTCTGTCTGTCGTTATTATAATATTGATACCATGGAAACAGAGAAGCGGCCATGCCCACCAAGTGCTCTCTTGTCGACCGTGTCCCACCCCCCTGATCGCGCTGTATTGCAGGCATTCTTCCGAGAGTTTGCCCGCTCCCCGGTCGGTTGTTGAGTGTCCTCGTCTTCAACCTGCTTGTTTTCTGGACTCAACCAGACTCTCGTTGCCTGAGCAGTTCTTCATTTGGTCCCTGCTGAGCTCCACGATTCATTCTTTTGTTTTGCCTTCGCGCTTCCTCTTCATACAGTTGTTTCAGCCTTTCAGAAATTCTGCCATCCAGTGGCTCTTTTCTTATCAGCACATTTGTCTGTCGACCCCTTTTCTGTTTTTCTCGGTTGATGAGCCGTTACATTCAGTTCCCCATGCAGAAACGTCGTCTGCTGGTATAGTCTGTTCCCGTGTATGTTTGCCTTTTTGTTTTGTTTGTTTTATTGCAGGCATTCTATCGGGAGTTCGCCGTGTCCTCCGTCAGTTCAACTTGTTGGAAGGAATTAAGTCTTCTTCTCCTTCTCACTTGCCCAATCGACTGCCACAATGCACCATCTTCGACGCAGATTCCCCCGTCTGTGCTGATTTCCGGCTTTCTCTTCAAACGACTGACTGTGTCTGCTCTGCTGCTTGGCGGGGTTTGTCTCTTCCTTCCCCCTTTTTCTCTCCCACACGCCTCTATTTTTATTTACTGTCCGTCTGGACTGAAAAAGCAATGCAGAGAGGCATGCTGCTATCCGTGATGAGCATTTGCACGACTGTGGATCAAGCACATCTGCCTGATCTGCAGATTTGCACCAGACAGTGCGAACATGGCCTCCCTCTGTGTGTGTGTGTGTGTGTGTGTGTGTGTGGCAGGCATTTGCAACGAGGTTTGAGGTCTCTCCGGTTTGCCCGGTCAGTTTCTTCTTCGACCGGCCGCACGATCGACAGACAACTTAATTTTCTTTTATTTTTTACAGCTGTCTTCGGTGAATTAAGCCTTTCTGCTCTCAATGTGAAGGCATCTTTGTCAATCTACGCTCGTGACCTGACTCTCTCGTCGCATGAGGGCTGGCAGTGCGTGTTCATCATTATGTTTTGCCCTTTCAGGGAGACGCTGGGCATGCATAACCGGAGTGCAATGCCAATGAAGCTTGCTTTTCCGGAATGATCCCATGCAATACCCAGGTGAAAGAAAGATCTTTTTGTGACCAGGTTTTGTCAATCCCGCGAACTCAGTGGTCTTTGTGTATCATGTATTTGCACATGCATGGCTGTTTGTTGTCATACAGGGTTTTAGCTTGCATGTGTATGCAGAAATCTTGAACATTTATGAGCCCATGACGCTCTCTCTCTTCGCCCGGTCTTCACTTAACTGCGTCTTCCTTCCTCATCTTCTTTCTCTTTGTTTGCAGCCCGATCAGGACGGCGACGGCGTTCCAGACGAAATTGACAATTGCCCGACCATTGCAAACCCCCCCCCGATTCCTGGAGGTGACCAGGAAGACGGCGACAGGGATGGCATCGGTCAGCACATCTTCCTTTCCGTGCATGGTTTGTGTCAGAAACTTTTAATTGCATGGGGCTACTGTTTGTCTCCCTCCCTCTCTGCCTGACGTATGTTTTCCGGCTCCTCGTTGCATGACCGTCGCTTGATTTGACTTGTGCATGCTATCCCTTTGCCTCTTCGCCTGTTGGTGCCTTAATTTCGGCATGCAGGGGATGCTTGTGACAATTGCAAGATCAGAGCGAACGAGGATCAGAGCGACATTGACGGCGACGGATTTGGTCGGTTGGGTTGGGGGGCATGCTGCAATGCTGTAGGTCTGTCTGTTTCTTCCCTGCGGTTGTATGTCCCTCTATGGGTC
>JAHBMJ010005797.1:0-10000 GCA_018398765.1 Chromera velia | reverse complement strand
GCTCTCCATTGGACCTGAATGAATCTGATGAAGGCTGGGGGGTCCTCTTTGATGGCAACGGCTTCGGCGTAGAGTATCTTCGCAAAGTTGCCATCGAGACCATTGACGACACGGACGATGACCTGGTCCCTGATCTCATCGACAACTGTCCTGAGACTGCAAATGGAGACCAAGCTGACACAGATGGAGACGGCATAGGTCAGTCAGTGAGTCCTTGAGGGTCCTTGTGGTTGTTTTGTCTTTGTCTCATGCATCATCCATCTCTAGCATCCATCTACTCCATGCTCTTCAGGACCTGTCCTCCCTCCCTGGCAAGCAGTGTACAAAAGTCACACGCATGCCAGCAAAGCCAAAGACCTTTGCCGCCATTCTTCATCACGTAGTGAGCCAATCCTGAGCACCCTCATACGCACGTTCACGTAATGAAATATTAAGGCGACATGCATTAATCATTGGCCGGACGCTTTCGGACTTTCCTTGCAGGGGACGTCTGCGACAACTGTCCGGAGACACAGAACTCCGACCAGGCCGACAGGGACGGGGACCTCATTGGTCGGTGGGTTTCTTTCTTTCCTGTCCGTGCGTGCGACGTTTCCCTAATTGTTCCCCTGACGCTCTTTCTCTCGTTGATGCAAGAGGTCTCTCATGTCAGCGCAGCGCTTATACTTGAACATGGTCTGTTGTGCATGCAGTCAGTCGAATACAAAACGAGCCGCATCTGCTATCTAATTTGCGATGCCGTTTGATTTGTGTGCAGGAGACGTGTGCGATAATGATCGTGACGGTGACGGGGTTGTCAACGAGAACGACAACTGTCCTGATGGAATCGGTGGGTTTTTCTGTCGGAATCCAATTCTCATTCCCCCAAATGACCCCCCGCGCACATAAGATTGCGCGTTTTGGAATCTTTCTCCTTTCCCTGCATCAGGCGGTTGTACCTGAGCATCAGTAGAGTAGTGTTAGCCGCTTGTGCTGTTCGTTTGCCTTGTGAAACCAACATCGAACGACTTCTCACATCCTTTTCCTCACCGGGCATTCCCATTGACCTCTACTTTTTTGAATTTCTTTGAATTTTGCAAAGCTTCTTTTGCATTGCACAGAGCAAAAGACGAACCGAACAGACGTGGCTGAACAAGAAGCCTTCACGGCGTCTCTGTGCGTTTGACTCTCTTGAAAGTTCCTTTCCGGCTAGCGATTCCGTTTTTTGCTTTCCCACAGACGAGAAAGGATTTAGAAAATGCACACGCTCACACGAATTTCTGAAACATACTACGGCTCTGAGGCAAACTGTCATGTGGAGGCTGCACAGTCTGTCAGACAAAGGGAAAATTTAAACAGGAACAATTCTGCATCCGGAAATGGCCGGTCGGTTTACTGGTCAGTCAGTCAATCAATAAAACAGGAGGAAGACTTGGAGTGCGGTCTTGGTTGTGAAAGAAACTCAGGGTGCATTACTTCTCACAGAAATTGTCTAACTCTTATGTCCAGCCACCTGCTCCCACCTCTTCTTGCGTTTTGTCTATAGGTGAAGCCTGCGAGAGAACGCCCTTCATCCAACGGTTTGGCAGCCTGCCGATTCCGTCCGCCCAGCAGCCGCAGAGCCACGGAGGCCAAGTTGCCATCTCCGCCGACGGCACACGAGTGGTTCTCGGGTCTGGAAGTGCCGTGCCGCCTGTCATTCCTGGTCAAGTCGACGCATATGATTACGATGCGGCGACGTCCATGTGGTCTCAGGTTTCCGGGGGAATCATAGCAGGTGACGCGAACACCGACCCTACAGCCCCGAGCCTGGCCATGTCCCCCAATGGGAAACGCGTCGCGATCGGCAGTCCCTTCTTTCAGGGCGCGCTCGGGCGGCTGGTTGTCAAGGAGCTCGTGAATGACGTCTGGACGGACCTTGCAGTCGTTCCTGCTTTCGGGCCCGGAGTCGGTCAATTCGCGAAGGCCGTTTCGATGACAAACGACTTTGTCGCGCTTTCAGCCCCCTTCCAGTCCGCATTCAGCAATCAGGCCCTGACTGGTGCCGGCAACGTATACATTTATGACCTCCGTCTGTGCTCAACCAGCGATTGCATCAACAATCCTCCCGGACTGACCGCGACCATTGAAGGTCGCCAGAACGAGCGATGGGGCGTTGACTTGTCGCTTGTTGAGATAAGTCCGAGTGAATTTTGGGTCGCCATTGGAGCCACAGGCGTTTTTGATCTGTCAGGAAAGGTGTATGTGTACAGGGTCACGCCCAGTACCCCTCCGGGAGTCCTTGGAACCTGGACTCCCGTGGGAACGCCTTTTGTGGGGGGTGCAGAGGGGGTCGATTCTCCAGCTGAGAGAGGTGTTGATGAAGAGTGCGGGTTCTCAGTCGCTTTGTCCTCCACGCTCCCTGTCAGAATCGCGTACGGGTGTCCTCTCCGGTTTGGACCGACCGGGGCGCGTGATGGCCGCGTCGCAACGTGGACTTTCAATGAAGGTGGGCAGCTGTTCTCTCTTTCTCTCTTTCTCTCTCTCTCTCTCTCTCTCTCTCTCTCTCTTGCCTCCTCTGCCTCTCTGGTCCTTTCCTGCTTTAGTTCTCTCCTCTTGCTGGTGTCCTTTCCTCAGGCTTTCCCTTTTTCTCTTTATCTCTCTGCCCGACTGTGTCCCGACATTCTTCATCCGTTGCAGACATATGCAATCAATGCATGGATGATTTCCACAATATGACCACGTCTGCTTGCTTGCTCGTCTTTTTGCCTCTTCGGATCTCTCTTTCTTTCTATCTCTCTCCCTTCACTTTCTGTTGGCCTTTTGCGTGTGTTTCTTTTGGCTTCCGCCTTCTTTCTGTCTCTTCCTGTCTGTTGACGTTTTGCGGCAATCCCAAACAGACAATATCCGTGCGTGTGTGGTTCTTTCGTCAAATAGTCTGATCGTTCTTATCTGACCAGTGTGCTGAAGTGCGCGCAATCGACATCGCTTTTTGAGTTGTTCACTGTCTCATACGTGAATTATGTCGGAACTCCGCAGGGACGAACAAATGGGATGCCGTCGGAAACGATGGTCAGTTTGCCTTGGTCGGGACAGAGGGTGGCTTACTTGGCCACTCGTTGTCCTTCAGCGCTGACGGATCTCAACTCGCTGTGGGGTCTCCGGGTGCAAAGAACTCCAACGGAGTGGCGTCCGGGGTCGCGGGGGTGTATGAGCTCGAGGGCGGTGTGTGGACTCTCGCGGCAGATTTTCTGATAGAAGGCGGGGACGACGAGAGGGAAGCGATTGGGTGGAGCATCGCTCTGGCTGCTGGAGTCGGCAACGCAGTGGTGGTCGGGGACTATGGGGAGAGACTCATTCCTGGCAAAGTGACGGCATACGACCTTGGTGAGCTTTCCCCCCATCCACTCATCCGTGTCCGCTTCTGTCGCGCTGTCAGAGCCGTGTGTACAGAGATGTGCTGCCCGCGTCCTATAGATACGTCTGAGGTACTGCCAGATACATGCATCCACGCGGTTTTTCTTGCTTAATTCGACTCCTTCAGGAAAAGTATCGCACCGCCATCTCATCTCATTGTTGGCTGCACGTTCTCGGCATCTCTCGAGCACTGAATCCAAAGAATGCAGCTTGGCGATGCATGGATGCCCAGAACGAAAATGGAAGGAATGAAAGGGACAGAGAGCAAAGCTAGGAGCAAAGGCGGACAGGCAGGCAGAGTGGCAGACAGACAGACACATAGACAGACAGACAGACAGACAGACAGACAGACAAACACACACATACACACACACACACACACACAGAGAGAGAGAGAGAGAGAGAGAGAGAGAGACAAACAGGTGGATGAATAGACAAGCGGATATGGAGAAAAAGAAATTCGTCTATCTGCGCACGTCGAACGACCGACTGACGAAGACAAATCGCTATGACACATAAGGACCAAAAAGATCGACGATTTTGAGGAGTCTGAGTACCAAAAGTTTGCATCCCCGGCATGCAGCTTCCTCTCACCCCCATCGGTCAACCCTCCGTCCCTGCCTGCCTTCTCTCTCTGCAGCTACACGTCCAATCAACTGCCCCGATCTTCCAGTTGTTGGCGATCAAAGCGACACAGATGGGGACGGAATTGGTTGGTCAGGGCAGCGCAGTAGAAAGAAAGACAGTTTGACTGATTCACAATCTCACGTGCCCTCCCTTCTCTTAGGAAACTCTGGAAGTTTGGATCTGGATGATCATCAGGTGTGTATTGAGAATCTAATAGGGATGTTTGGCTCGACACTGTCAGTATGCTTACAAATTGTGCACACTCACCCCCAGATGTTGGACACTGACTCATCCTTTGCGCCCTGCCTTGTTTTGTTGGCTTGCATGTTTGTGCAGGCGATTTCTGTGACAACTGCCCAGGGGAGGCAAATTCCGACCAGGAGGATGCAGACAGGGACGGCCTCGGTGGGTTTGCTTGTCCCTCTTTAATCTTTGCTTCCTTTTCGTGAGCTCACTGTGGTGATTGCATGGGAGAGAAGAAACGGTTGCATATTTGTACACTTTGTTATGCTTAAATGCCCGTGCGAACGCACATTTTGAATTCATTTCACGCGTCACGTGATATGTCCGCAGGCGATGTGTGCGACAACTGTCCGGACGTCCCCAATCCAGGACAGGAGAACACCCTCGGGAACACCGCCGACCCGACAGACCCGGGAGACGCGTGTGATCGGGACGGAGACGGCGTGCTTGACGTGAATGACACTTGCCCTGACTTGCCGAACCTCGATCAGACAGACACAGACGGAGATGGAATAGGTAGGTCAGTTTGAGGAGCTTGACTGCGCTCAACTGATTCAATATATGAATTTTCTCGTGCGCCTAGCCGTGATCTGAAATTGACTCATGGCGGCTAATCGAAGTATGATCAGAGTCTAGTTCTCTACATGCATGCACCCTTTGCATGGCCGAAACCAGATTGAGTCTGGGTGGACCTCCGAAAATTGAGCTGAACGATGCATGATATTGATATGTCGCGTCCTGTCTAGCTGCTCTTTGTGAGGTCCAGTGTATCTTCTCATGCATCTGCAGGAGACGCGTGCGACACCTGTCCGATGCGGTTGAATCCCCTTCAGATAGAGGGAAACTGCCTGAGTCTTCCTGCAAAGGTGAGTCGACCACGCAGTCTTTCTGCCGGCAGTACGTCCTTTCTGTCATGCAGTGACAAGTCCAGAACAAGCAAGCAAGACACATACTCATGAGAGACAATTAAAGGTGACCAATGTACGGTGTTTTCTATGAGTCCCTCCTGTCTCATTGTGACTTTTTCCCTTGCACGCTCATCACGAGACTGTCCAGCTGTGTCATACCGCCTTTTCCATTGCGCTTCTATGGTCACATCCCCCTCCCCTTCGGCCTGCTAAGCCTTGCAGGTGTACATCGCTGAAAGTCTCCCGTCCGAGACCCTCCTCAGGTGGGACGCCAACAAGCCGTCGGAGCCGCCCGTCCAACACGGGCTTCTGAAGGACCCCTTCGGACGGACGACGAGGCCGTTTGATGTCAGACTGGACAAGCAGAACAACCAGGTGTACGTGTCCCTGAGTGGAAGTACCTGCATCGTCCGTCTGTCCATGTCAGCAGAAGAGGTTACCAACACCACAGAGTCCGAACCTGTGGTGTGTCTCACAGTCGGAGCGGATGGCGGTCCTTTGGGCATCGCCTTGGATCCTTCCTCGAGGCGTGGCTTCACTGCCTCGGGAAAAAGCGTGTTGTCCTTCCCTCTCGACAAATTTATTCCCGACACGCTGTCAAGCTTCGACGTTGTGAATCTGTGGCGCTTTGACTTTTCCGGCCCCCGTCTTGTGGAGAGAATCAGAGAGTCACGGCCTCTCATCGACATGTGGTCGGTTGTCTTCAACAAAAAGGACGGCATTCTGTACTTTGGAATCGGTCTGGGAGCCCCCGGAGCGGGTGTCTGTCGTGTTGGGACAGAGACGCTTGACGGCAGCCCCTACGACTGCCCCTTTGCACTGGGCACACTGCCCAGTCCTGCAGTTGCAATGGCTTTTGATGAGAGGACCAGATTTCTGTACGCTGCACCGTTTGGAGGGGACTCGAGTGTGCCTGTTGCCGGTCTTATCCGTCGATTTCCTGTAGACAACCCAACGGCGGTGGAGGAGGTAGTCCAGTATGCCACCTGTTCTGACGGCATTACGAGACCCTCTATTTCCGCCCTTCAACTCGACAGCCTGAGTAACGTCCTCTATTGGAGCGATTTGGCATGCAGGGAGGTGCGGTATGTGCGACTCGGATTATTTACGGGCTCTCCTTTGGGACTCGGGGATGAGACAGGTGTGGGTGTTCTTTTCAGTGGAACTAAATTTGGAATCGGCAACATTCAAGGATTTGCCATCGAGACCATTGACGACACGGACGACGACCTGGTCCCTGATCTCATCGACAACTGTCCTGAGACTGCAAATGGAAACCAGGCTGACACAGATGGAGACGGCATAGGTCAGTCAGTGAGTCTCTGCTGTTGCATGGTCCTTGTGGCTGACCTGGATGGACTGTTCCTTCTTTCTCTCTGCATTATCTACTGCGCAGCCTCCAGGATGCGTTATTGTTCTCAGGCAGAGCGTAAATCCCAGGAATGTATGCTAGCAAGGCGGAACAATTTTCCGTTCAACACTCATTTCTTGTAACGTCACTGACCTTTCTTGAGCACCCTCATACGTAGGTCCACGTAATGATCGAGTTTTTGTGACGACATTCATTAATCATTGGCCCTTTCCTGCATGCAGGGGACGTCTGTGACAACTGTCCGGAGACGGAGAACTCCGACCAGGCCGACAGGGACGGGGACCTCATTGGTCGGTCGGTTTCTTTCTTTCCTGTGCGTGCGTGCGACGTTTCCTTCTTCCCCTGGCGCTCTATATCTTCTTTCGTTGATGCAAGAGGTCTCTCATGTCAGCGCAGCGCTCATACTTGGAAAGGGTCTGTTGGGCATGCAGTCAGTCTAATGCAAGGCGAGCTGCATCTGCTATCTAATTTGCGATGCCATTTGATTTGTGTGCAGGAGACGTGTGCGACAATGATCGTGACGGTGACGGGGTGGTCAACGAGGACGACAACTGTCCTGATGGAATCGGTGGGTTCATAATCATCAGAACACACACACTTTAATCCTCCTCTGCCTTTTGAGAGTATCCCAGCGTCCCATCTGTTCTCTCCGACGGACTCTCTCTCTCTCCCTCTCTCTCTCTCTCTTTCTCTCTCTCTCTCTCTCTCTCGTGCGCGCGCGCGCTCTCTCTCTCCCTCCCCTCCTCTGTCTCTCTCTTTTACTCTCTCACTCTCTCTGCTTTTGTTCTCTTTATTTCTTTCTCTTACTCCCCCCCGCTGACCCCTCGTTTGCCCGCTTCTTAAAAAACGTTTGCCTCAGGTATGGATAGAATCTAACACGCAAACTGAACAACTTACGATGAGATTATGCGGATGAAGCTTCAGTCCGCCTGTAGAGATCATATTCATGTTTGTTTTCGCCTCTCTGCCGCAGAAGCTTCTTTGATTGTCACACACACCTTGATACACCATTCAAAAGACCGGCTCCAGCAAGATGCTTCTTCGAAAAAATGCTCTGTCCCAGCGCTGCGCTGACACACGTCTCTCAATCAAATTCTTTGAACCATAAATTCCAGTTTTTATTCTTCGTTTGCTGGTGCATGGGATAGTTGGGTGGGGTGCATCACTGACTTTGTTGTAAATGAGTGTCAAGGAAAGAATTAGAGGGAATCGTGGGGAGGCGATATGCAGAAGCGAAATCACTAAGACAGGCAAGACGAGTGGTAGACGTGAAGGAAATGGGAGCTGCTCCCACTGCAGGGCAGTTGTGGCCTGTTCGAAGACACGAGCAGAGCAGACAACCGACACAGGTGTCTCTCTCTGTATCAGCCAAGCAGCCCTGTCAGACCTCTTGTATTCTGTCTGCAGCCGCTGCGTGCGACAACGCAAACATGTTCATTCGACGTGGAGGCAGCCTGCCGATTCCGTCCGCCCAGCAGCCGCAGAGCCACGGAGGCCAAGTTGCCATCTCCGCCGACGGCACACGAGTGGTTCTCGGGTCTGGAAGTGCCGTGCCGCCTGTCATTCCTGGTCAAGTCGACGCATATGATTACGATGCGGCGACGTCCATGTGGTCTCAGGTTTCCGGGGGAATCATAGCAGGTGACGCGAACACCGACCCTACAGCCCCGAGCCTGGCCATGTCCCCCAATGGGAAACGCGTCGCGATCGGCAGTCCCTTCTTTCAGGGCGCGCTCGGGCGGCTGGTTGTCAAGGAGCTCGTGAATGACGTCTGGACGGACCTTGCAGTCGTTCCTGCTTTCGGGCCCGGAGTCGGTCAATTCGCGAAGGCCGTTTCGATGACAAACGACTTTGTCGCGCTTTCAGCCCCCTTCCAGTCCGCATTCAGCAATCAGGCCCTGACTGGTGCCGGCAACGTATATATTTATGACCTCCGTCTGTGCTCAACCAGCGATTGCATCAACAATCCTCCCGGACTGACCGCGACCATTGAAGGTCGCCAGAACGAGCGATGGGGCGTTGACTTGTCGCTTGTTGAGATAAGTCCGAGTGAATTTTGGGTCGCCATTGGAGCCACAGGCGTTTTTGATCTGTCAGGAAAGGTGTATGTGTACAGGGTCACGCCCAGTACCCCTCCGGGAGTCCTTGGAACCTGGACTCCCGTGGGAACGCCTTTTGTGGGGGGTACAGAGGGGGTCGATTCTCCAGCTGAGAGAGGTGTTGATGAAGAGTGTGGGTTCTCAGTCGCCTTGTCCTCCACGCTCCCTGTCAGAATCGCGTACGGGTGTCCTCTCCGGTTTGGACCGACCGGGGCGCGTGATGGCCGCGTCGCAACGTGGACTTGGAATGAAGGTGTGTTTGCCCTTATGTCTCTCTCTCTCTCTCTCTCTCTCTCTCTCTCTCTTGCCTCCTCTGTCTCTCTGGTTCTTTCCTGCTTTAGTTCTCTCCTCCTGTTGGTGTCCTTTCCTCAGGCTTTCCTGTTTTCTCTTTATCTCTCTGCCGGACTGTGCCCCGACATTCTTCATCCCTTGCACACATATGCAATCAATGCATGATTTCCACAAAATGACCTCGTCTGCTTGCTTGCTCGTTTTTTTGCCTCTTCGGATCTCTCTTTCTTTCTCCTCTCCCCCTTCACTTTCTGTTGGCCTTCTGCGTGTGTTTTTTTTTGCTTCCGCCTTGTTTCTGTCTCTAGCTTCCTGTCTGTTGATGTTTTGCGCCAATCCCAAACAGACAATATCCATGCGTGTGCAGTTTCAATGGTGTGATCGTTCTTATCTGACCCGTGTGCCGAAGTGGACGCAATCGCTATCCATACTTTTAGACATCGTTTTTTGAGTTGTTCATTGTCTCATACGTGAATTATGCCGCAACTCCGCAGGGACGAACAAATGGGATGCCGTCGGAAACGATGGTCAGTTTGCCTTGGTCGGGACAGAGGGTGGCTTACTTGGCCACTCATTGTCCTTCAGCGCTGACGGATCTCAACTCGCTGTGGGGTCTCCGGGTGCAAAGAACTCCAACGGAGTGGCGTCCGGGGTCGCGGGGGTGTATGAGCTCGAGGGCGGTGTGTGGACTCTCGCGGCAGATTTTCTGATAGAAGGCGGGGACGACGAGAGGGAAGCGGTTGGGTGGAGCGTCGCTCTGGCTGCTGGAGTCGGCAACGCGGTGGCGGTCGGGGACTATGGGGAGAGACTCATTCCTGGCAAAGTGACGGCATACGACCTTGGTGAGCTTTCCCCCCATCCACTCATCCGTGTCCGCTTCTGTCGCGCTGTCAGAGCCGTGTGTACAGAGATGTGCTGCCCGCGTCCTATAGATACGTCTGAGGTACTGCCAGATACATGCATCCACGCGGTTTTTCTTGCTTAATTCGACTCCTTCAGGAAAAGTATCGCACCGCCATCTCATCTCATTGTTGGCTGCACGTTCTCGGCATCTCTCGAGCACTGAATCCAAAGAATGCAGCTTGGCG
>JAHBMJ010005796.1:0-65202 GCA_018398765.1 Chromera velia | reverse complement strand
ATGTTTTTACTGTAGAGTCATGGCAGAGTCACGTACTACACGTTTTGCTCGTCTGCAAATTGGTACGTCAATGAAACTTTAGTATTAGTTCAATTCCAGCACAGTGACTCGTGAACGTCGGTTCAGTCAGCATCGGCCGGTGTGGTATCGCCCAGTAAGCTTTTGGCAATGCGAACTTCAAGTGAAAAATGAAAGAAAGCTTTCAATTGGTTCATCAGTAAAAAAAATGTTGCTTTGTTCTTCTCTACATCGTTGCAGGAGGCGTCCAATCTCTGGCGTACTTGAAAAAGAGGAAGAAGAAGGATCAAAATGGGGTGGTTGTAGAGAAACCGGCAACTCCGTACATCCAAACGCTTGAAATAGCCGAGATTCTGATGGTGTTCGAACAGCATGATATATTCACTATAAAAGGCTCCATTCAAAAAAAAGTGTATGACCAAATTGTACAGGAGATTCGCACAAGAGTTTCAAAGGGACGAC
This sequence comes from Chromera velia, assembly GCA_018398765.1. Lineage (NCBI taxonomy): Eukaryota > Chromeraceae > Chromera > Chromera velia. The sequence continues at coordinate 64,722 of JAHBMJ010005796.1, read as the reverse complement.
TTGAAAGAGAAAAAGGGGTGAATCCTTCGTGGCTTAAGGGAAAAGATTAACAGACAATCATCAATCACACTTGATTACAAGGCTTACTTGAATGATACATACACTATTTATCTTTAAATCTATTAAACTTATGATTGCTTTATTGATCTTACTTTAATTATGAGCTTTCATCATATGTTTTTAATTTTGTGTATCAGATAATTTAAATTTAAGACCAAATGTATACATATATATAGATAGATAGATATTGTACACATACATTGATGTAAAACCCTTCATCTAAATACAGTGTATGCATATGTGTTTATACGTGTATATCTTTATTTGTCTCTATATGCATATATATATGTCGCTCAATTTCTATGTGACAGTCTGTACGTATGTACGTACATGTCTATATGTGTTTCTTTCTGTGTATGCATGTCTCACAGTATATAGAATCTATATAAATTTTTATAATTGATCACTTATTGTCGATCGTAGTATTAATTTTACTTACTATCATAAATACACATATGTTTGAATCTCATTTATTTTTTTATAATAAATTGAATACAATTAACTTTATATTCAAAGAAAACAAAATGAAATTTGACTAATTAAATTGATAATCATATTTCAATTTACCCTAGTGGGGCCTAAGTCGAAAGTTTAACTCTATGTTTGATACTCTAGGTTGGCCAGAGTCTATACGGCTCACCGGCTTTAACCCCATACATCATCATCAGGTTAAAGTTGTGAATAAATCATTTATCTAGAAGTGGTCAATTTCAGTGAAATTTGTTTAACGTCTTTTAATACATTTAGTTTCTATTTTTTTTTTTCTAATCCTTATTAGTACATTAAAACACAGCATAAAAATATTTATTTTTTGGGCAATTTAAGTTTGAGGTCCGACTTGAGGGCAAAAGTCCACTTAAGAAGGCACAAGCCTCTTATAGTGTGGAAAGTGGGGGTCCGGCTATGAGACATGGCGAGGAGAGTCGGGATATACTTTCAGACTAGCTTTAAAAAGAAAGTGGATAAAGAAAACCATCGTTTATGTAAGAAACTCAAACGTTAAAAAACGTTTTTAAGCATTAGAACTCAGTAGAAGTAAAGTTATGCAAGGTTTTATAAGGTTCTCTTAGGTTCTAAAAAAAGTTACTGAACCTAGGCTTTTGTCTTTTTAGAATTTATAGTAGCGAAATGACTTTAAGCCTCTATAACTTCGTAATAAAAGCAAACAATCACCCAGTTTGTATTGTATATAAGGTTCTACTGGGCTTAGAACCACATTGAACACACTTTTAAGAGTATACATCTTCTCTATCTTTGTTTAGAGGGGGGGTACAGACTATATTTTATTATATTTTTTTAAAAGTGATATACCCTAGGAGCAACACCTGACAGTAGTGTCTGCCCCTCCAGCAGCACCTTTGTAACACCGAGTAGGCTTCTTGCTCTCTCCCCCGCCATGCTGGACAACATATCTTCCTTGTTTCTTTGCATTGCAGCCGGCTGCAGCCAATTTTGATGCTTCTGGGATTTGTTTGTGGGGCTGAAGAATGTGTTGCGTTCTTGTGGGAGCGTCTGTACGAATGGTGAGCAAAGAGCCCCCAGGTCCACCCAGAAGCTGTCCCGACTGGGTCATTCGCTACAGTTAAGGTCAGTTCAGTGATATACATCTGTTGTGCTCATTGAATGCAGGTTCCAAACACCTGAGAGGAGCGGGACGGTCACCTCTTCAGTTTTTGCACATTCTGGTGAGTCGGAGGGATGTGGTCAGACTGGATGTATGACTAACAAACCTTGTGTCAAAATCATCCCGGAAAGTGTCACCCAAAGCTAAAAAATGAAAGAGCATGGCTCAGAAAACCTTCGGGAGCAGTCCTGCACTCTAATTTTGGTAGGTGAAAACGATGATGAAAAATCCTATCCCGGGGTCATGCCCCCATCAAATCGGCATGTTACCCCCATAATTGTCGTATAAATCGGGACCAGATATGTTTTGGCCCCGCTGAGCTCCCACAGGTCAGTACCGTACTGATCCACAAACTTTAACTTTCTGTAAACGACACGTTCAATCCGTTTTGCTTTCTTACAACGACTTATTTCTATACCCAGTGAACTTTTTTGTATGACCTGGGCCAGTTACATCCTGTAAAGTTGCCGGTTTGCAAACAGCATAGAGAGTGGATTCAGTAGGGTGAAAGCTTTGCTCCTCTAAGCATTCTGCACAGAAATGAATGATTTTTTTTGGCAATGTACTCTAGCCTTTGTTCTTAAGCCCGCAAACTGTGGCTTTCTGATATGGAGTAAGGTGCTTTCCACTTACCATCTTTACTTTATAAAAAGAGTAACTCATTCAAAAGTTGGTTTGTGCTTGGGAATTCTCAATAATAGATAGAGACTTTTTGTATGTGAATTTAGTCAAAGTCAGGTCAGGCTAACTCAAGTAAGCGCGCGTAAATGCGTGCGATTGATTGTCGATGCATGCGCATGTCAAGCGTCCGTCTACATTTTGGCAGATGGATGTCATTGGACGTCTCCTCACTTCACTTTGCTTACAGCTCCTTTCACACAAGTTTAAATATACTTTGCCCTTCGGCATAAAAAAAAACAGTGGAAAGATAGTCTTGAAGATTGTTCTGGCTGGAACCGCCCCAAAAAGAGACTTTTCAGGTAAAAAAATGCTTCCAAAAATGTAATATTGAGTCAGGTGGTTGATTAAGGAGCAAGGGAGGTTGAGAGATCTGAAGTGGCTTCATCATCCGGCAGGCACATAGAAACACTCAGTTTGTTGTCGACCAGATGTAATGAGTCTTCCTACATCGTTGCATGCTATCTGGGAGGCTTTTTTAGTAGGCGGGAGGCAGAAAGGGCTTAGCTTACCAGAAGTATGGACCGATGAGGATATCTTCAAGATCTTGATGTCCCAAGATACCTTGCTCCATCAAAGGAAAGTGAAGCCAGGGGAAGTGGTAGGATACATGGGGACAGGAAAGACAAGCAAGTACTAGACTGTTTGCAATTACGGAAAGAGTCAGAAAGTTTTGGATGCATTTGGTGAAACTGAAGCAGGGAGGGTTGCTGATTCCCGTATTTATAGAAACAATGAAGTCTTATTGAGGCATGTGCACTTACAGCCCGGCCGGATGATGCCATAGTTCAAAGGAATGCAAAAAGATTCTATTAGGGTGTTTGTTGTGTTTATTACAAAGAATCAAGAAGAAAGTATCGAAAAAGAAGCGGATTGGGGAGTGGCAGTCTTTGCAGCAAAGCGGTGGGCGTGTCTGCTTGCGGCCAAAGCAGAGAATCGCATTCCCCCAAAACCCCAAAATTTTGAACAACGCCTGTGCGGGCAGCCTACTTTGCCCGGATTGACATGGAGGTCAGTCACAGCCTGATTTTTGTTTTTGTTTCTATTATACGTGTTTTGTTACATGTGAAAACGGGACTAGACCGACTCTAATACTAATTCCGACTCTAAAATTTTTTTAAAGATACAAACAGTTTAAACTAGTTTAAACATATTCAAAATCGTTTAAGTGTATCTTTAGCGATTCTTTTGTTGTTTTTAAAGGTTTTAAATTAGAGCCCGGAGTGTATGAGAGTGAAGGTTGGAAGTGTTGTAGCACAGTGGCAGGCCAGGCCAGCGGGTCTGCGTGCATGCCGCGCGTGGCATGCAGCGCCGCGCCGTACGTACGTGCGTCTGTGCCGCGGCCTGCCCCAACCGGCCCGCGCGGGCTGCTACGCTTGACTGACGCACGCATCCCAATCCGAATATTCGGCTGTGCGGTAGAAATCCGATTATATGCTTTTGCAGGCCGAGGCATCTGCATGTCAGAGAGCAAGGAAGAAATTAAAAGATCCCGCTTCATTCCCTTCAGTTATAGCTCCACATACGTTGCTATGCAGATTTTCTGTAGAATGCACTTGTTGTGGGCCTGTCGCTGGGAATCGTGCGCCGGTGCTGTAGTGTGGCTGCACTTTTGAGGTGGGCTGAGCTTTGCCGTCTCCTTTTAAACAACACTTTGTATGGGCAAGGGGTTTTAATTGTTACGTCAGAAAGACCTGGGTTGATGCATTTGTTTACCTTTTTTCCTTCCTCTTCATACGGTATGGATGCAGGAGTTTGGAGCTCTCGCTTACCTCTGGTGTGTAGAAGGAGTTGCGTTCGTCTCGTCTCTTTGGTTAGTTGAGGGTTGGGCGTCTCTGGATACAACGTGGCTTCAGTCGGTCAACTCATGTCAGGGAATGATCCACATGGGTTCCTCTATTCACCCATCCTTCTTTTCATTCTGGCTGCGTGGATGCAGGGTTTGGTGCTCCTTCGTGCCCTTCGTGTGGAAGGAGAGTTGCTTTTGTGTCGTCTCTCTGGTCAGTTTGCGATTGCAAATTTCTGTGTGCAAGGGCGGCAAGAGGTTGCGTTCTGTCAGAGAGATGCCCATCCTTCTTTTTCTTTCTTGCCCTCATTCTATTCACACTGTCTGTCTGGTTGCAGGCTTTAAGGCTTTCTCGTGTGTGCGTTGGGGAGCTGGAGCTCTTTGTGCTGGGATTTTTGGTGAGTCTGGCCGCAAGCGTCTCTTTGTGTCACGCTGGGCAAGCGGTTACGTTCTGTCAGAGAGATGCCCACTCCTCTTTTTCTTTCTTGCCCTCATTCTATTCACACTGTCTGTCTGGATGTAGACTTTAAGGCTTCCTCATGTATGTGTTGGGAAGCTGGAGCTCTTTGTGCTAGGATTTTTGGTGAGTTTGGCCGTAAACGTCTCTTTGTGTTACGCTGGGCAAGCAGTTGCGTTCTGTCAGAGAGATGCCCACTCCTTTTTTTCTTTCTTGCCCTCATTTTATTCACACTGTCTGTCTGGATGCAGGCTTTAAAGCTTCCTCGTGTATGCGTTGGGAAGCTGGAGCTCAGTTGGCTGCCTCTTTTGTTTCTTTGGTCAGTCGCTCTAGGGGCTTGGAGGGGTGAGGTGTAGGGTGGGGTTGCACGGCAGTGCCACCGGGGGACATGTGATGGCTTAGGGCGAGGTGTGAAAGAGGCATGTACGGAAAACAATAGAGAGAGAGGACGGCCGGGCGCCAGAAGGGATAGAGAGGGAGCTCCATGTGCTGCTGGGGGATCGACGGGTAGAGAGGACAGTCCGGGTTCGTGTTGGGCCGGGGCTGGCCATCACCATGGCCGGACCAGGACAAGCCGGGCCGGGGTCCGGCGCAGGGTCCGGACCGGGCGTCACAAAGCGGTTGTCAGACCGAGAAAGGCTGCAGAGGGAGTAGCAGGAAGTTATGTGGACAAGAGAGATGGAACTCCGTGCTTGTGAAAGGGTGTTGATCCCGGGGGGGAGGGGCGTGTGCACTTAGAGGGGGTCCGGATAGGGCCGGCTGGGACGGGTCGTGCCGAGTAGGGGGCGGGCCCCGGGCCGAAGGCGTCATATATATAGAGAAAAGGCCCGGAACGACGCAACGGACGCTGGCTAAAGCGAACGGGGATGTATGAGGCCCTAAAAAGTGGACTGCCTTGCGTCCTAGAGGGTACCGGTGGCGGCTGTACCGCTCCTTCTACCTCATCTCTTTTTTTTTTTTTGCATCAACCGTACCACAAGGCCCCCTCTGACCCCATCCCCCCTTAAGGTATATTTCAGGGCTGAAGTGTACCTTAAGGGGGGGGTCCAAAATTTTTTTTTCGTGGAAAAAAAAAAAAAGTTGCTGGAATCGCTTAATGGCACGAAAATAAGCGTTCGTCTGCTCTGTACCACGAAAAAAAAATTTTGGACCCCCCCCTTAAGGTACACTTCAGCCCTAAAATGTACCTTAAGGGGGGACGGGGTCAGAGGGGGCCTTGTGGTACGGTTGATGCAAAAAAAAAGAAGAGATGAGGCAGAAGGAGCGGTACAGCCGCCACTGGTACCCTCTAGGACGCAAGGCAGTCCACTTTTTAGGGCTTTTTACCTCCCCGTTCGCTCTAGCCAGCGTCCATTGCATCGTTCCGGGCCTCTTCTCCATGTGTATGACGCCCTCGGCTCGGGACCGCCCCCTACCCGGCCCGGCGTGTCTATGATGCCAGGCTGAGCTTTTGCCCCCGTTATGCGGCAGTGAAAGAGAACAAACAGTTCGTTTAGGTGTTTGTCTTTGAGATACATGAGTCCGCTTTTTGTGTTTTCTCTCTTTCTCCTTTCATTTATACGGACTTATGCCTTTTTTGCAGGTTGGAGCGACCGTCCAGGTCCGTTCCCATGCATACCCGGTCCGTCCTCCAAGCCACGACTTTCAGGTCAGTACATTGTTCTTCCCGTATAGGTTTTGTTTTCCTGCAAGTTTGTTCTCATCTTTTACGACTTTACATATCTACTCTAATTGTCTGTTTCTTTCCTTGTTCCTCCGTCTACATACATGTGTGTGTATGTGCCTCTCTCTCTCTCTCTCTCTCTCTCTCTCTGTATGTGTGTGTGTGTGTGTGTATGTATATCTGTGTGAAGAGACAAATTTATAGATACCAGTGCCTAGATTATTTTGAAACCTTTTTATTTCGCATTTCTCTCTCCTTTCTGCCTGTTTCTGGTGTTCTCTATTGACTCTCTTTCATATGTATGTCTTTCAGCGTGCGTGCAGAAACCTCTCTCTCTCTCTCAGAATCTGAGTGTGTGTGAGTGTAGGTGTGTGTGTGTACTGCACATGGGTAGGTGTGTATGTATATATGTATGTATGTATTAATTTATGTACAATGTGTTGGTGTATGTCCGTTTGCATGTGCATGTGGTGTGTGTGTATGTGTACATGTGCGGGCGCGTGTGTGTATATGTGAGTGTGTGTGTACCCCTGTGTATGTATGTGTGTGTGTATGTGTGTGTGTGTGTGTGTGTGTCTGTGTGTGTGTGTGTGTGTGTGTGTATGTATGTGTGTATGTGTGTGTGTATGTGTGAGTGTGTATGTGTATGTGTATGTGTATATGTGTGTGTGTGTGTGTGTTGTGTGTGTGTTGTATATGTGTTGTGTATATGTGTGGTGTGTGTGTATGTGTGTGTGTGTGTATGTGTGTGTGTGTGTGTGTGTGTGTGGGTGCGTGTGTGCGTGCATGCGTGCGTGCGTGTGTGTGTGTGTGTATGTGTGTGTGTGTATGTGTGTGTGTGTGTGTGTATGTGTGTGTGTGTGTGTGTGTATGTGAGTCGGTTGTGTGTGAGTCGGTGTGTGTGTATGTGTGAGTCGGTATGTGTATATGTATGTATGTGTGTGTGTGTGTGTGTGCGTATGTGTGTATGTGTGTGTGTGTGTATGTGTGTGTGTGTGTGTGTATGTGTGTGTGTGTGTATGTGAGTCGGTTGTGTGTGAGTCGGTGTGTGTGTATGTGTGAGTCGGTATATGTGTATGTATGTATGTGTATGTGTGTGTGTGCATATGTGTGTATGTGTGTATGTGTGTGTGTGTGTGTGTGTGTGTGTATGTGCGCGCGCGTGCGTGCGTGCGTGCGTATGTGTGTGTATGTGTATGTGTGTCTGTGTCTGTGTCTGTGTCTTGTGTGTGTGTGTGTGTGTGTGTGTGTGTGTGTGTATGTGTGTGTGTGTATCTGTCTGTCTGTCTGTCTGTCTATCTGTCTATCTATCTGTCTGTCTCTCTCTCTCTCTCTCTCTCTCTCCCTCTGCGTGTGTGTGTGTGTGTGTGTGTATGTGTGTGTACGCATCTGTATATCCGTGCAGCCGTATAAGGAGCAGTTTCTCATCTATGGCATTTCCGGGATCATGCAAAAAAGCAGTCCTGTAGCACTATCATGCTTCTATGATCGACTCAGAGTTAGAGCACAATAGAGTACAATGTAGTACAATGGAGCCGGAGTATAGATGTATAGCCTTAGGGAAAAGTAGGAACTCAAAAAAAAATTTATTTGAAAAAAAATTCTTACTAACTCTGATCGCGTAAATTATTTTGAGTCGATCTTCTGAAGCTTTTGAAAAAAGGTTTTTAAAAAACATTATGATGTATATGTGATCGAGTAACTAAATCCTAGTCTAGATCCTAGTATAGACACACTGGTAAGAAAGAGCTAGACACTGCTTGTCTAGGGGCGCCTTTGCCCGTGAGCGCTCACAGCACTTATACGTGTTCATTATCAGAAGGTGTGTGAAGCAAGGCTACTTCACTTTCAACCATCAATCAAGTCTCTGACTTATTTGACTCCATCATTCTGTATTACCGAATTACTGTTTACATGCATTTACGTACATACAATTAATTCTGCATGCATTGATCTGCAAGATGCGTACGTGCTCGGTCATGGCTCTCTGGAGGCGCGCTGTGTGGCGGGACCGCTTGGCCGGTGCCGACCCGCTTGCACGTTCTGCTCACCCCCCCATCTTGCAAAGATCTATATCTTTCTTCTGTCATCCTTGTTCTGTCATTTGTTCTTCTCTGCTCATGAAAATTCCTTCCCAGGCCAACACGGCTTAGTCAGCGCGTTGGCCATCTGGACCTCTCTCCTGCACCAAGTCACTGACCCTCTGGTCCGTCCAAGTTCCTGTATGATGAAATCAAGCATCCCCTGTGAGGTACCATCTGCTGCTATGCCCGTCCTCAACTGTTTAAAGAACGGATTGCAATCAGTAAAGAATTGTACTTTTGGTTCCTAACCCCACAGATGGGTTACGAGTGTCTTCAAACGGGGAAGATGCTTGATAACGCTTTCGAAGCTAGTTGCTTCTGCTGCTGTGCTACTCCCATGTTTGTGGTTGTGGCGTTCAGTGTGCCATGCTATGATGTTCTGCCACGGGTTGGCTTCCTGCATTGCTGTCTCTGGAGTCTATCCTTCTTTAACCAAGAATATTAGCCAACCCAACCTTACTCATTCATCAAGTCATCCCCTTTTATCGGCAGTCATTTCGGAGTGATCAATTTCATTCCACAGACGAATCAAATGTTTTATTTCCTTCATCATGATTATGCGTGTTATGCATGTTGGGAGTGTTTGTTAGGCTGTTGGGCCGTGGTGGGCTTTCTTGTTGGGCGTGTTGTGTGTTGGGCATATTAATTGGGCGCCCAACAGCTTCCTGGTAAGGTAAAGCCCAACAGTACAACAAGCCCAACAGCCCAACGAAACCTGGCGACATGAAGTTTTTCATAAAAATGAATATATGTTTCTAGCCCAACATAAAAAGTAATGTTACTGTCATATTCTCTGTAATTTATAGTTTTTGGTTTTTTATGAAACTTCTTGCATAACATTCCTAGATTTTTGTCTAATTTTTTTTAAAGTCAGGGGTCATGATCTACCTATATGTAGAGTGCGGCCCCCTAGCTCCCTGTACCAATTGATGCCTTACAGACCTGATGGCAGACACGGATCCGGCGTGTTCTTCTGTATAGTCAGTAGATCACCATTGAAATAGGACCTCAAAGTTGATCAAAGAGGCAGTGTCCAAAGCAAAAAAAGATGTGTTAGACATAAATTTATTGGCAACAATAAATTATTGCATCTTTAAGCATATGCAGTTGCTATATTATAGAATGTTTCAGCTGTATCTGATCCGCTCTAAGACACAAACCAGTAATGCCAAATCATAAACATAAATGTTCATTGATTAAGCAAACTACGTATTACTGTTTCTTATCTTTTCAGACTGGGAACCCGTCTCAGACTGGGGGCCGCTAGATCCCTCGGGCGCGCGCCTAATGTTGCGTAAGCAAGCGAAACAGCTATACGGCATTAGGCGAAATGCGCCCCCTTCATATGGCTTAACGGAGTTTCCTGTCGTTAAGACGTGAATCTAGTCGTGTCTATGGGTCCCACAGCCCAAACTAGGAGCGATCGGGATTTTCACGAAGAAGTTTGAATGGAAGGCGAAGCCTAGCTTGCGGAGCGAAGCCGTGCGTTCAAACGATGGAAATCACGATCCGACGGGAAACATAGTCCCAGGCCTGGCGCGGCCTTTGCGGTATCAACGCGCCGAGCCGGGAACGTCAGATCCGTCCCGCGCGGGTGAGAAAAAATGGTGGTAGTGGTTTTATCCGCTGCGCGCTCAGAAAAATGCGTGAGTCAGAAAAGATATGTTGAGTAGTTGAAGAGGAGTGAAACGAAGGAGAAAAGATGGTAGTCCGTTTTGACAGTTCTGTCGAACGAACCGGAACCCACCCTCCCACCGTTTTAGACAGTGCTTCTCTAATCCGTTGCCTTAGCTGTAAAGCCGATCGACTACTCGGGTAGTGAACTCAGTTTACTGGGGAAGGACTATTCCGTACTGGTTTTTCGGGGTGAACGGGGGGGGGAGATTGTCGATGAGGGATCTAATCATATGCGGCATAGTGGGGGCCGCTAGATCCCTCGGGCGCGCGCCTAATGTTGCGTAAGCAAGCGAAACAGCTATACAGCATTAGGCGAAATGCGCCCCTTTAATACGTTCCCTCGGGCGCGCGCCTAATGTTGCGTAAGCAAGCGAAACAGCTATACGGCATTAGGCGAACGGGGTTACCCTTCGTTAAGACGTGAATCTAGTCGTGTCTACGGGTCCTACAGCCTAAACTAGGAGCGATCGGGATTTTCGCGAAGAAGTTTACATGCCTAAAAGCAATTCAGTTCTAAGTATGTTTTATAACTTAAAATCATGTTTTGTTCATTTTTAGGCTGTTTTGCATACAAACTCTATTTATTATTGAGAATTCCCATACAAAGTTCATTTCGATCATGCATTCGTTCAGAAATCTGCATGAGAGACTCAGAGAGCTAGAGTCAGCATCTTTGTCCCTCCTGTCCATCACAAGCAGATGCAGGGATCGATGACAGAATGTACACGACTCGTAGCACGAGCCGCGCTTGAGCCAACTTGGCACTTTCGAAGCTTCCTTGATGAATTCTGGACTGTTTTTTCTGGAACAGGGGAAATTGCAACTGCTCTGTGAGCGACATAGAGTTTCATTCAATCCGTCCGCGATCATCTATGTATAAAAAAGTGTGCATAATGATTGAGGGAGCACTAAATTCTGCCCTTCCCGGGGCGATTGGCGGGGAGAATCCGAAGAGTAGAGGAAACTCGGAGACGGGCACGGAGGAGACGGCAACTGTGGATTCGAGAGACGAGAGCCTGAATTTCTTCATGCATCGGATGAAGCTGAATCCTCAGGTTGGCCCGTCGCCGGGAGGCATCTTTTCTCTCTTTTGTTTCTTTTTCGGTGTCGAGGTCTTCGCACAGAAAGGGAGAAGAGGGCGATTGACGAATGCCCGATCTCTCTTTCCTACAGACTTGACTGAAGGCACCGCTATACAAATTGACGCAGGACGGTGCCTGCTAGCTCTCTCCTCGCTTGCCTCTCGTTCTTATCAGCCTATGTGGTCCCCAGGCTCGTTGTCTCCTTTTCTTCCTTCTCCTTCCCCATGAGGACTCACAATCTCTCTCTGTCGCTCTTCCCCCCCTTCCCTCCTCCTGTTCCCTCTGCCTGTCTGTTTGTCTCGCAGTCGCTCTCCAATGTGGCGACGCAGAGAGAATCCTTCGGGCTTGCCTGGCTGAGTGCATTCCTGAAGACCAAAGTCAGTCAGTCAGTCAGTCGGTCATTCAGTCCTTTGGTGGGCACACACTCGACATTGGAACTGAGCCGAATTACTCTTGCAAACAGAACCCTTTCCCTTGAGCGCTTGAGACCGGGACCTCCCTTCTTAGTATGGGCACACTCTCTCCATCTGTTCCAACGTCTTTCTCTCAGTTGAATTTTTCAGAATCGATACGACCGACCCAGTAAAAGACGAGAGTGAGAAGGCCCTGATAGCTTTTTCATTCTTCCACTCCCACTGTGTGCAGGAATGAAACGAAGACAAGAAGATCCCTTTCGAATTTCCTCGCGGTCTCGATCTGTCAGGTGAGATGACAAAAATGCAGCACCGTGCGACGGGCGGAAAGAAAGAGTCTGTCGTTTCTCTGTTGGGGGGAAGAGAAAATTGACGAGCGCGTCACAAATGACTTGACGGGCGCCTGCCTGTTGACACGCATCAACGCCCTCCTTCGACTTTTTGATGAAGTGGCACAATCGTCTACTCATGTCCTGGCAAAGCAAGAGACGGGCTGTTTGTACAGAGAAGGACAAGGCGGAAGCGGAAGGAGAAGACTGCCCTGAATTATTTTTCTATTTCATTGATCCCTTCGTTCTTCATTCGTTTTTTTTTTTTCCTTCTCTTTCTGCCTTCATCCAATCACCTTCCCTCTCCTCTCGTTTCTCTTTGCAGGCGTGCGCGGCTTGTCCCCAGAGGAAATCTATGTCCTTTTGAATGTCCTCCCTTCCACCGTTGAGGAGATCAAATTGGGTGAGTAAGGGTGAGGGAGTCTCTGTTTTCTTCTCAGCTGCGTCACCGTCTGTGTGTGCTTTGTGTTCTTGTCACCTTGCCAAGGTTTTGTTCCGACTTTTCTGGTTGTGTCCGTGGGGTGTCTCCTCGGCATTGCCAATCGAGCGGCCAGGGGAATTGCACTATGCATGCGCACGCACACGCACAGCTTTGTGCGTGCGTCCCTAAACACCCATAATGGTGATTCGCATAGTTTTCATGAGCTAGAGAAGTATGTGTCTTTTGCTTTGTAGTGCCTGTAGGTAGAGAGAATCACCCACATGATCAATTAAAACTTTTGACCAAGCGGCCCTGTGTGCAGACTCCCGGGCCGTCAGGGGACGTGCCCTTCCTCTTCTTCTCAACTTCTTGAAACGAGTGGCAGCTGGGAGAGAAGGAAAAACGGAGGCCCCCCGACTCAAGAGCTTCACATTTGCAGGTGGGTTGGGCAAGATTGAAGCGATGAAGAAGGGAGGGAAGGAGAGCTTTACTCTCCCGCCATGAGGAGAAGGATCAGCTTTCAGTTTGCGTGGATGAGTGAGGCACTCCGTTCGTTGCCTGTTTCGTTCATGCGCATGACGACGTCGATCTACGGCTCCCTCCACCTTCTGTGTACGCGCATCTCTCTCTCCCCACAACTAATTTACAATGTACGACCATGTACGGAAGGATCGAAGGATCGAATCTGCATGCAGAGAACTCGATAGGACCCGAAGAGGCCTCTCAGGTCTTGCCGCTCCTTTTGCCTTCTTTGGAAAACCTCTGCTTGAAGGGTCAGTCAGTTACATGCATGTCCATTCTTTCATCAAAGTCGGCGAAAAAGTGGACCTAGGTGAGAGAGCGGTCGGTAGGATAGTTAGAGGTTGAGAATCGCACGCTCTTGAGTGTCTATGCGGGGACGAATAGAATTATGGACTGCAAAGCATCAAAATGCAGTGGGGTGGGAGGAAAAAGGAGAGAGGGAGGGAGAGACGGAGAGGGAGAGGGATAGAGAGAGAAAGAGAGAGAGAAACTTTGTGAATGGAAAGTGATTTCAAAGAGTCCGTGAGGCAATAACAGAGTCAGATAGACGGGCCGCAAGAGAGAGGCGTCGAGTTCAAAAAAGAGTCGAAGAGGCTTTCACGCAGCTGGAAAAATAAGAAAACACGGGAATGAGCAGACAAGCGAGTAAGCAGGCAAATGTACAGGCACCCGGACAAACATGAGGGCAAGCATAATTGTATAAACAGATATAAACAGAGACATTCATGGATCGAGTGAATTTATCATGCAAGTTCCTAGATATTCCATGAAGGAGAATCTCTCAGATGAAAATGCTCCCATGCTCTCTTGGCTGCTCACACTTCAATTTTTGGATAGAAGGAGGATTTGTTCAGGAAGGGCCTTTCGTCTCAGTCACTCGACTTCCATCTCGCAATTCCTTCGTAATCTATCTTTTACTCTTTCTTTCATCTCTTCTGCCTCGATGGATCGGGTGGCCGGAGCGGCTTCTTTCACTGTGATGTAATTTCGTTTCTTCTCCATGATCCGACATACTCATTCGACCTGCATTGCATTGCGTATTCTGGCCTGATCGATGGTCCTGCATGGGTCGACGATCTCTTTTTCTTCATTTGTGATCGATCTGTTGTGCGGCCGGTGCGTCCCTGCTGCCTTCAGGCAACCCTCTGGGCTCTGAGGGAATCCGAGCAGTGGCAGAGGGGGTCAAAGAGGGGAATGCTGCCTCCCTCCGTATGCTTGACCTCGAGGCGACTGGCCTCGAGAAAGAGGGACTGGAGACATTGTGCGAGGCTATGAGGGAGAAGTCCCTGAAAGTGGAGACTTTGAATCTTTCTCGGAACGATATTGGGGGGCTGGAGGAAATGCAGGGGCTCTGTTCGGTTTTGTGTGTGAGTTCTCTGCCGTCTCTTCTTGAGCTTCTGGTGCGAAAGTGCGGGCTGACAGATGACGCGGTGAAGCCTCTGACAGAGTCGATGGCAAGGAGGGACCTCCCAAATTTGGAGGTGCTAGACTTGGGGGGGAATTGTTTTGAGGGTGGGTTTCTCGGTGATTTGGGAGGGGCTCTTCGGGCAGGGGGGGTCCCTCGTCTGAGGGAGTTGAGAGTGAATGATGCTTGGCGCAGAGAGCTAGTCGGAAAGAAATTCTCGGAGGCATTCCTTGGCGCTCTGAGCGCTCCCGAGTGCCCACCCGACCTGTGTGTGCGGGGTGTCTGCTTATTCCCTTCGTCTCTGAACGAAAAGGAAGTGAGGGCACTCGGTACGTGCAGATACCCCTCTATTCGCACACTAGACCTCCGCCTCTTTTCTAATCAAGTGACGCCGTTCCTTGAAGAGATGATTAGCGCAGATAAGGGGCCGAAGTATGAGATGCTTGACTTGCTTCTGCGTTTTGGGGTGAATGCAAACCAGGGGCTTAGGTTGGTTGGGGAGGCGATTGAAAGGGGGCATTTTTGCTGCGTTCGAAAGCTGGGGATCGACACTCGCGCTTTTGTTGGCTGGGAGGAGGAGGAGGAGAATATTGAGGAGGGAAAGTCCGCGTTGTTCTCTTCCCTCATTCACACAAAACTCCCCATGCTTTCTGAATTCAGGATGCAGGGCTGCCCCTTGACAGACGCAGAGATCACACGATTTACTGAAGCAGTCAGAGTCGGGAATCTGTCCGGCCTGCGGGTGCTACAGCTGGCAGGGTCGTCCGAGTCCTATGACGAATGGTTCGGTTCTGAAGGGATGGAGACCCTGATGGGGGCAGTGGTGGAGAGTGCGGAGGGATTACCATTTTTGGAGAGACTTAGTTTGTCTCGTACAAGAGCAGGAGAAGGAGGGGTATCATTGGGGGCAGCTCTGATGTCTGGAAAGTTGCCCAAACTTTTGGACATTGATTTGTCGAACTCGCGTCTGACCGATGAAGGTCTCGGGGGGTTGGGTCATGCAGTGAGGGAGGGGGGACTTGTCGGTGTCGCCTCCCTTGATCTGAGCCGAAACGAAGATATTAAAAAAGAGTCATGGGAAGGGTTTATGAGAGAGATTGTGCAGAGTGAGAGGGGGATGCCGAAATTAAAGTTTTTGGATCTTTTTGAAACGAATGCAGGCTGTGCCGGGGGGGCTTTGTCAGTCGCCCTCACATCCGGTAAGCTTCCCTCTTTGGAGACATTGGGGACTTGTTCTTTTGGCCTTGATGAGACGGGGGTGGGTGATCTGGCAGAGGCAGTCAGGGTGGGGAGGTGGCCTCCTGGTTTTTCAAATTTTAAAGTCGGCTTCACCCTCAACCAAACCGGCGTCAACCTGGACCAACTGATCAGAGCGATCGGAGAGAGTGGGATCGGCCTGCCGTCATTTGTGCTTTCTCTGAATCTTTCCGGTGGACGTCTGAGTGAGGAGGCGCTTGCCTCTCTTGCCGCAAATGGGGGGGGGGGCGTCTGGGGGCAAACTCTCACAATTGAAACTTCTCGACCTCTCTAGTTGCGGGCTTGACGATGCTGGGCTAAGGAGGCTGGGGGAGGTGTTCTCTGCCCATGAGTGCAGAGAGCTTCAGCTAATCGACCTCAATTGTAACCGAATCAGCACTGAGGGTCTTTCGGACTTTTTCGAGGCTCTGAGCCCCCAATCGTTACCGAATCTTAAAAGCTTGAGTTTGAAATGGCAGAACACAGTTGAAGGGGAGAAGCTTGGAGTCACAGAGCAGAGAGAGTTCATATCTGCCGTTGCCTGTCTGCAAGCAGCCGCCCATAGAAACGGAAAGCTGCTGACGTGGAAGTGATGACAGGCAGGACGCCGGGATGGGTGGGTGGGAGACAATGGAGAGCTCAGGGCAGGCTGAGGTAGGGTTAACCGTTCCTCTCTGCGTTCCCGCACGGGGTGCAGTAAGATTGATGCAGAGAAGGCCTCCGTTTGGAAGGGGTCCTGGGTGAGGGCGATCGAGCGTACTGAAGGGCTAGTACGGCCTGAAGTTGAGTACGGGGGCCGTACGTGTGTTTGATTTTCTTCGTTCTTTCAAGGCAGCGAGCCTAGCTAGCTACATGTGCGTTTGGATGTGTGTTTCAGACCAGAGCCACTGTGCTCTCTCGTCATGGGTTCCGTGCCTTTTTCCCTTTTCATTGACCCTGCGTTTTCTTTCGGCCATCTGTTGTTCCCGTCTCTTGTTTGTTCTTCCTCCCTTCCCTTCCCTTCCCTGCTCCCTCTTTTCATTGCCACTTTCCTTTGCATCAGAACTTCTATGGTCTCCTTCTTGCCTTTCCTGACACAAACAGCTCTTTGTTTGTTGTCCTTCCTGGACACCTCCGGTTTGTGTGTGTGTTCTGTCTCGAGGCTCATTCATGCCTGGGGAGATGGTGCATGAGTGAGCAGAGGTCGGAGGGGCAAAGAGGGAGGGGCAGGAGAAAGACACCCTGAAGGGGCGCTCTGTGTGTGTGTGTGTGTGTGTGTGTGTGTGTGTATGTGTGTGTGTGTATGGGTGTGGGTGTGGGTGTGTATTCTAGATGCTCAAGGGAGGGTGTCTTTCATTTAAGAGGGGGGGGGGGCATTCAAAGAGGCAAGGAAAGTAAGACAACTCGTAAGACAAACAACGATCGAAGTGATTTAATAGGAGGGGGACGCAGAAAGCCTTTGTTGGGTCGATACGGGTCGTAGATCTAGACGAGTGCACGAATGTACAAGCATAATTATGTCTTACGAGTGCACGAATGTACAAGCTTATGTGTTTCTTTTTCTCTCGTGTTCTTTCGTCTCCATTCTTTCGTTGTCTTTTTCTTTCCTTTTCTTCTCTGGACTTGTGACGGATCTGCTCTCTCTCATTTCTTTCCTTCTTTTTTCGGTCTCTCTTCCTTGCGATTTTGATTTCTTGCGTGGGTCGTTGTCCCTTCTCTTTTCTGTTGCCCCCCTGCCTGCCGGTGTGGTTGACTGTCTGCCTGGCTGCCTCTTTGGCTGCTCTGATGTGTGTGTGTTCTAATGTGTGGCCCTCGGGCTTCCGGTGGTATGCACTCGGGATACGCTTTCGTTTCCCTTTCCTTCTCTGCTCTTCTCGATACTTCCCTCTTGTGCAGCCAGACTGCATTGACAGGGAAGGGGAAAAAATAATCTGAGATCAATAGAAGAGAGAGACAGACAGGTCGAGAGAGACGCATGAGGCGCCACGGGCATGAGCGTGTGAGTTAGTTTCCGGAGAAGCAAAATCGAAGCGGGTCGAATCGACACTATCGGGAGGGGATTTTTTGGTGGGCACTGTCTTTTTTTCTTCCTTTCTTTTCTTGTATTAGCTGACACTATCTGTTTTTCGTTCCGTCTCTCCTGTGCTCCGTCCTCGAGTGAGTCTTCTCGATCAGAAGCCTTCTGATCTGTTCTGTTCTGTTCCTTTCCTAGGTTCCTTTCTCTTTCTTTCTCTTTTTCTTTCTTTCTTTCTTTCTTTCTTTCTCTCTCTCTCTCTCTCTCTCTCTCTCTCTCTCTTTTTCTTTCTCTCTTTTTCTTTCTTTCTTTCTTTCTTTCTTTCTTTCTTTCTTTCCTTTCTTTCTTTCTTTCTTTCTTTCTTTCTTTCTTTCTTTTCTTTCTTTCTCTCTCTCTCTCTCTCTCTCTCTCTCTCTCTCTCTCTCTTTCTTTCTCTCTTTTTCTTTCTTTCTTTCTTTCTTTCTTTCTTTCTTTCTTTCTTTCTTTCCTTTCTTTCTTTCTTTCTTTCTTTCTTTCTTTCTTTCCTTTCTTTCTTTCTTTCTTTCTTTCTTTCTTTCCTTTCTTTCCTTTCTTTCCTTTCTTTCCTTTCTTTTCTTTCTTTTCTTTCTTCTCTTTCTTTTCTTTCTTTTCTTTCTTTTCTTTCTTTTCTTTCTTTTCTTTCTTTTCTTTCTTCTTTCTTTCTGTTTCTCTTCCTCTTTCTCTTTTTTTCATGGTGTGCTGTTCTGATCATCTATGTTTTGGCGATGAAGAAAAAGACATGTGTGTGGAGGGACACCTTGCGGAGAAGAGAAAAGGATGAAGGCCGAAAGGAAAGAATCGTCTCTCTTTTGAAAGAAGGACACTGATCTGATCGTGCACCTGTGTTGTTCAGTTCCCTCTGTGTGTGTCTGTGTGCGTCGACTGGTAGCCTGAGAGGGCGCGAGGCTGTAAAGTGATCCATGCGTTTCCGTTCTTTCCTTCACTGTGGAAATAAGGGGGGTGAGTTTTTTTGTTAGTCAGCCAGATTCTTCGAAGGGACAATGACAGGCAGACACACACACACACACACACACACACACACAGAGAGAGAGAGAGAGAGAGAGAGAGAGAGGGAGGGAGGGAGGGAGGGAGGGAGGGAGGAAAAGAGGGTAATGTCGGTAGGTCACCTGCGGGTCACGTGCATGCAGGGGTGTCGGTGGCAAGCATGGTTTGAATACGTAATGGTTTTATTGATTTATTTATGTATTTTTTCGAAAAGCCGTTTGTTCTTCCTTCCCTCAAGGCACCGTTCCTTCCTTTCTTTCTCCTTTTTTCCTTACCTGTTTCGTTCTTTTCTTTCCCCTTCCGTTAATTGGTCATGCGTCGACTTTCTCAGGGAATTTTCTCACTCCCCACCCACTTCCCCTCTCATTTCTGAAAATCAAATAAAGGCTTCAAAAAAGCCCCACTGGATCACTCGATCATATGCGCGTGCAAGTGTCCGTGGTTGCTTTGTACCTTGCATGACCTTCTTTGAGTGTGAGTGCTTTCCCTCTTTGCACAGCTGTGAGAGTTTTTTGCACCTGAATGGTTCCTTCGTGCTTCATTGTTCTCTTTTTCCTCTCAGTTTGAGTCTGTGACTGTACGTGTGGATCTGTATGTATTCAAAGATGCGTGCTCTTGCTCGTGCTGTGTGCTCACAATGGCTTGAACACTGAACACGTCCATTCGATCTCTTTTTTAAATGCGGAAGACAGTATTATTTTGGGAATCGACTCATATTCACATGAAGGGACATGAAAGGTTCACAAAGGTTGACCGCCTACGAATCTATCGATTTCTATATGTTTATAGAAACGTATAGAAATCCGGTGAGACTTCTCTCTACAAATTATAGAATTTTGGGCCTGATTTCTATATTGAAATTTTTATGACATTTCTATCTAGATTTCTATTAGATTTCTCTTGATTTTTAGATTGATTTCTATGAGATTTCTATTGGTATCTATTAGATTTCTATGGCACTTTTATAACTTTTTGTAAGAAAATGAATTTAAGTAATTTTGTCATTATTATGAATTTACTGTATTATTTACATGAATTTAAGCAGTGAATTTCGATGAATTTCATATAAATTTAAGTGAATATACTTATTGTTGAATTGTAATTTAGCCTACAGTAGCGTATAGAGTCTTCATGAATTTCCGAAACCAGATACGAATGACAACCTATGCATGACATTGCATGTAATGGTAGACAAAAAAAACAAGCCGCCTAAAGCTTTCGCAGCTTGACTTACTTTCATATGAGCAGGTTCATGATCAACCACCACAACCCTCTATAACCTAGGTAGTTAGGATGTCGTCGTTCATTCGAAAAAAGACCTAGAAAAAGATACTTAAGAAAAAAAAAAGTCAAAGGCTTTCATTCGATCGGCGCTAACCCATATGATGATCGAGGTTTTTGACCCATATGATCAAGATATTACACTTTTTGCGTGCGGACAAACCTGTTTTGACTTAAGCCGGGAATAAATTTTAACATGCATAGTTTATAGTTTGGTTGGTGTGCGCGTGTGCGCCTGTGCGCCGGGTACACTAAACATGCATAGTTGACTTAAGTGAGATGCCACTCCTGCATGAATGCGCGCGTGCAAAGAAAGAACGCGCGCGTTCGATCCCTTTCTTTTCCTTAATTAATTTATCGATAAAATTCTTTTTTTTTTACCTGCATATATATGCATGCGCATGCATGCATGCATGCTTTGATTTTTTTATCGATCAATGAAATTTCTTTCCGTCTCGATCCATCTGCAGAGATTCAGACATTACCGGACCGAAAAGAAGGGACTTGTCAGATGTACGGATCCATCTGAGAACGACGCAAGAAGAAAGAGAGAGCGGCAGACAGAAACAAGCAGAAAAATCGTGACACCGAGCTGCGAAAGACCAGACCGACGAGACCCTCTTTTGTGACTTTCACCAAGTCTCCGTAGTCCCAATGAAGTTCCTTCCTCTTTTGGCGTTCTCGGCCTTCCCAATTGGAAGCACTCTCCACTTGCAGCACAGACAGAAGACAAGAAAGTCAGAAAAATGGGTGGACGTCGAAAGTCTTCCCCCACGCTCTGTGATCGACGCTGGTTGCACAAAGAAGGCGGTCGACCAACTGAACGATCTCCACAGAGAATTCTCCGTCGGTAAGCTTTCCACTTCTCATTCCAGTACATCGAAATATCTCTACAGACCTTCTTTGTATTTGATAGTGCGTCTTGCTTGTTCATCGGCTGAGCGTCGCTCCTATCTCCATCGTTTTTGGCTTTCAGGTGAGCTTTCATGCGTTGCATGCATTTCTTTCCCGTCTCAAAGTATTCGGCAGCACATCAGACATTTGGAAAAGGTGTTTGGAACTTCCAATGAAAAAATTCTCGCTCGCTTTCTTATTGTTTTCATGTTTGCAACAAGAGAGACACATGAAATGTGCACCTCATCCCTGCACATTGTGTGTGTGGATATATATATATATATATATATATATATATAGTTCCGTTGTATTTTCACATGCACATATGTAAGTGCAAGTTGCCCCCGTCTCTTCCCTCCTTTATCATCTACATGCAGATGGAGGAAAGGACGATGACATCCTGACCTTCAACTTCGGTGTCAAGTTCCTCCACGCCTGCCAGCGCACAGACATGTTCTTCCACGACATCGTGAGCAAAGGAGGGCCTCTGTTCAACGAGATGGAGACAATCTTCATCGACTGCGTTCGGTTCGAAAAGCCCTACACCAACGATGGCGACTCTGTTCTGGGCATCAACCTTGATTACTCCGTCGAGGACTTCAAGATCACCTCATTCGGCTCCATGTCCCCCCCCGGCGACGAGTGCCTCAAGGCCATCAGACACATGAACGGAAAGCACAACCGGGATGTTGTTGCAGAGCTGATCCAGAACTTCGACTCAGTCTGCCACAGCATCACAGACGAGCCCGAGAAAAACGACCCCTTTGAGATCAAATACTCCCCCGCCCAGACACCGGGTGACCACATCCACTACCCTCCTGAAGAAGAGCCAGAGGAATGCACAGACCCCCCCAAATACCCAAAAGTCGAGGGAGGAAAGTCAAAGAACCCCTACAATGTTGTCGTGCCCAAAGACCGCTGCTGTGCGGTCTGTGACCTCGACTCTGAGACCTACGCTTGCGGAGACAAATGCGTAAGCATTGATGGCGACTGTGAATGGAGAGTCGAGTGGATGCTCGAGAACGATAAAAAGAAAATGTTGCAGGTCAACAACCCAGGCTGTGCATGCGATGACCTCTTCACCTGCACACGCCCTGCCCCCCCTCCGCCCCCTCCTGAGGAAGGAGAGGAAAAGCCCGACAAGCCAAAAGACGACGATGACAAGAAGCCCACAGAGGACGAAGAATCGGAGAAGCCCATCAAACCCCATGACGGCTCAGACACCCCCACCGACCCCACTGAACCCACAAAGCCCGAGGAGACCGATAAGGACAAAGACAAGAAGGAAGAGGAAGGCAAGACAGAAGAAGAGGGCACCTCCACCCCCGAAAAGAACGACAAGAAGGACGAAAAGAAGAAGAGCGGCTTCTGCTTCCCTTCATCCGCTCTCTTCACCCTTCAGGATGGCACTCAACGCCGAGCAGACAGTCTCCAGATCGGGGATCGGGTCCTCGTTGTTTCCGAAAACCAGAAGCCCGTCTTTGAGCCCATCGTCTTCTTTGCCGTCAACCGTCCCGAGGCAGTTTATGATATGAAGAGACTGACCATGTCAACCGGTCAAGTCCTCAGCCTCACAGGCACCCATTTCGTCAACGTCCGTAAGGGCAACGTCGGCTCAGAAACCCTCACTCGATCTGAGAATGTCGAGGTCGGAGACGGCATGTGGGTCGTGAATGCTCAGGGTGTCCGTCTGCCCGCCACTGTCACCAAGACAGAAACCGTTACCCTCGAGGGTCTGTTTGCCCCCGTGCCTCTGAGTGCGTCTCGCCTCGTTGTTGATAACGTTGAGGCCTCCGCGTGGGGCGCGTTCTTCTCCTTTGGTCTCTTTGGAGAGACCGCAGCGCCTGCTGTGTACTCCTTCCTCCGCACAGTCCTTCTCCGTCCCCTGTTTGCACTTGCCAACGTTCTTGAGGGACCTGATCTGATGGCAAGGGGGGCAATGGCAATCTGGGGAGACGGCAGCGGTGTTATGTCTGTCGACGCTGCGCTGTCCTCGTTCACCTTTCAATTGTGCGTGCAAGTCTTCGTTCTGTTCGCTTCTCTTCTTTGCTTTTGCGTTGGGATTGGAAAGAAGAAGCAGGCCGCCTGATTCTTTGTGGAGGTCTTTTAAGAATGAATGTCCGTCGGTAGGTTTTGACTGTTTCTTTTCTTTTCTTTCTGGTCTTCGTAGAGGAATAAGAAAATGAGTCAGTGCGCTCTGTCAACCAAGAGATGAGAATTTAGAATGATCGACGCGCGCGATTCAAATGTGTTACAAACCAGCGAAGAGTCCCATATCTTGCCGCGTCCTCTGTCTTCTCAAAAACCGACTGACAGACTCTGCACGAACGTGCCAATCGCTGGGAAGAGGACGGAGAATACGACCCGACTGGAGGAATGGAGAAAAAACAAAGGGAAAGAAGAATGGATGGAAGAAAGGAATCTGAACTTCTCCATCTTCGAAAACTTATAAGACAAGAATTAAAAGTTTTTTTACAGAAATAGTTCCACCAGATTGAATGCTTCGATCGATTATATGCAAGCAGATTGATGCCACCCACGGTGATCCCACGGTGTCATAACTAACCAATCTGGCAACCAATACACTACAGCATACGTCGAATCGGTCACCACTATCAATAATTCAGAACACACCACTATCGACACACCATCCAAGACCCGGGGTTGAAGACCATCGTGAACGTTTCAGAAGAACACTTATGACTTGTCCACGTATCTCCTCAATCGTTCAGAGTTCCTGACTTTTAATTTTGTCAAAACTGATGGTATATCAAAATTTTAGTTGAAAATCTTGAAGATTTATTTGAAATTATTTTACACTTTAGTTCACACTTAAGTTTAATCGATCGCACAAATCAAAACTCCATCACAAATCATAAGATATATATGTGCCCAAATTTTAATTATTTAATAAATTAAGATAATGAAGATATATCCCTGATCAATTTAATCTATATTATTCAAGTTGTATGACTCCCTCGGATGTATTGCCAGTGCCAATAGGCTCCCAACTCTTTGTAGATCACAAGAACTTTTCTTAATACGGCTTCAAAGTTTCAAAAAAAGTGACTTCTGGAATTTAGTGGAATTTTGATGAGTAGATTCCATGGTAAACTCCACTACAATACATCAAATTTCACTAAATTCTAATTATAAATTCTATTAAATTTTACTAAACGATACTAACCGATACTCGGCCTTAGTACTCGAACGCTCGAGAAAGAACCGATAGTCGATACTTCGATACCGATACGATAACTATCCCTACCGGAGAATTTAACCCGGTTTTTTATAGCTAGGGGAAAGCTAGATGATATATATTTAACCAATGCATCAGTGCAGCAGCATCCTATAGGTAGCATCACAAAATTTACATTATTATTAATTCATTAATACTATAACCGCGGCCAGCTTCGGGCAGGCTCATTTTCGCGCCATGCTTGCTGAAGGCTTGAGATGTTTCCAGAAATTAAGAAAAAAGAGACTTTTGAAACACCCATAGGAGACATGCACTGCGGCAGTCTGAGATGAGGACTGTCATAGTGTCTGTCACACTTCAAAGAGTTTGCTTGCACAGATCATTTCAGCAAGCCGCCATCTCGATCCGACTTCGAGAAGAAAGAATGCATCATCGGGTTGACACCCAGACGGACCGTGCATCTGCGCAACGAACAAGACTTCCACCGGATTACACGCCTCTGTACGTGCAGTAAAGAAGCAAAATACCACGCTGTCCCATACAACCGTGACCACAGTGTAGAGGGAAATAACGTCTCAGAAGGAGGGAGAGAGAGAGAAGAGAGAGCCAAAAAGGGAGGAAGAAAGGACAGAGAGAAGGCGACAAAAAAGGAAGGAAGGAAGGAAGGAAGGAAGGAAAGGAAGCAAGCAAGCAAGCAAGCACGCAAGTAAGCAACTTTAAAGGAAGGAGGGAAGGAAGGAAATAAACAAAGAGAGGAATATAGAGAGGAAGAGAGAGAAAGCCAGAAACGGAAAGAGAGCAGAAGGCAAGAAAAAGGAATCTGTCAAGGTCACCGAACTCAAACGACTGACCTACTTTCTGCCTTCCCTCCTTCCTTTTGTCTTCTTTCGGCAGGCCCCGATTTTGAGACTAACATACAGACAGAGTGACACACAGAGAGAAGCAACGGACGAAAGAAAGGCTCCGACCGACGCTTCCCAAAACGAAAAAGACGGCAGATAGTCCGACCATACCCGATCCAACAGACCAAATGACGAACGGACACACGCATCGAACTCAAATACATCAAACTGCCCTTGCCCTTTTCTCTTCCGTGACAATGACTGAACAAGCATACACGCACCTGGCCATCTAGGTAGAGGTCCACAGCGAACTCCTACTATTACGAGGAAGATACAAACAGCAAACAGCAAAAAGACACGGCACAAGTTGCCACTCCGAGAACTCATTGGGGCTTGAAGACAGGAAAAGGAAGGAAAAGCCTTCATTCCATTCATTGATCCATTCAACACACTTCATTCAGCAAGCCACCAATTTGTTTGAAAAATCAACTATGCATGCACACCTCTCCCCCTGGTCGCTTTCCGCTTCTTTCACATACGAATGCGAGCTCTCCTTCTCTCTACCATTCTCTTTCTTCCTCCCTCTTCTTCTCAAAACGAGGCCCCAGCTCAGGGGACCTTGTAGTACTGTGCAGGGACAAAAGGCATCTTTGAGACCTCTGCGTCAATCCCCTTGCCTCCAACCACGCACTTCAGCTTCGTGCCTGCCTTCGAGAAATCCTTCTTCACATACGCCATCGCGACAGGACGGCCGAGCGAGGGGGAAAAAGTGCCACTGCACACGCGCCCTACCTTCTCACCTCCCTCCGTCACCACCTCCGCCCCCTCACGAGCCGGCCTGCCTGTGACCAACATGCCCACCCTCTTCCTTTCGACTCCATTCTTCAACTGCTCTGAGATTGCATCAAATCCCAAGAACCCCCCCTCTGTTCTTCTTCTCTTTCCGATCGTCCAGGTCAACCCTGCCTCCACAGGGGTCGTGTCCTCATCCATATCGTGGCCATACAAACAGAGGCCTGCCTCCAGACGAAGGGAGTCTCGGGCAGCCAGGCCTGCTGCCTTCACCCCCTCGATGTCGAGGAGCGTCTTCATGAAGGACACCACGGAGTCATTCGGGACAGAGATCTCAAAACCGTCCTCTCCTGTGTAACCGCATCTGGTCACAGTGCACCCCTCAATTCCCGAGACGGGGGTGAGGATCCCGGTCATGAAGGGAACTTTCGTGAGGTCAATGGAGGCCGGAAGGAGCTTCTGGAGGCTTTTCATCGCACTGGGACCCTGCAGGGCCAACAGGGCGAGGTCATCCCTCACGTCCAAATCGACATCCATGCCCTGACTCTTTGCCTCAGCCAGGTGCTTCTTCATGTGGGCGATGTCCTTGTCTCTACAGCCGGCGTTGATCACAACATGAAGGAAGTTCTCCTGGGCAGTGACGATGCAGTCGTCGATGATGCCCCCCTTTTCGTTTGTCAACACAGTCAGACGAGCGTCCTGGGGCTGCAGGCTCTTCATGTCACCCACCGAGAGCTTCTCGATAAAGGCGACCCGGTCCTTTCCGGTCAGACGGACTTGACCCATATGGGAGACGTCAAAGACTGAGGCCTTCGTGCGGGTGTGCAAGTGAGAGTCGATGTGACCCATGTCCTTGTAGGTAACCGGCAGAGACCAACCGGCAAAGTCCACCATCTTCCCACCCATGTCAAGGTGGAGCTCATACAGTGGAGTTTTCAACGAAGCTGCAGCGCCAAAGTGTCTCCTCGCAGTCAGGGACTGAGAGACTGCGGGAGTCTGCCACACTCTTCGAAGCGCCTGCATCACTTCAAGCACTGACTTTGCACTGGTTGGTCGTTACAAGAAAAAATCTTCACTCTTCTTCCGACTCGACTGTGGGCAGCATGGCGATCTCGAACCTTGCGGAGTCAGGAATCATGAAGGAGTCGGATGAGAGAGACGGCCGGAATGTCAGTACGTCTGTGCACTGCATGAGCCGGTCCCAGGCAGCATTTGTGTGTGGAGACGACCCCGTCGCGCGGAGAGGCCTGCATGCAGCCGAACTGGGAAGATCCGAAGCGGCACTTGGCCAATCTTAACTGTGTTTTCCATTCTTTAATTGACTGCTCATGACTACTCTCTTCCTGCAGAAATGTGAGAAGCCAAGATGGAGGGAGTGCTGATTGCATGACCAATCCCTATACATGTTCTCTTGTTCTTAAATTTGTTTTGATTGCTTACTGCGTCGAATTTCCTTTGAATTCAGTCAGTAGGAGCTGACTGTCAGCCTGAAGGATCGACTTTTGGTGTCAAGCTCCCAACCGTCGTGTCTTACAGCTGTGTAGCGCTTGCTCTCTTGATTCCTCGTGCGAGCGGGAAGGATTCGAAACAAATCAGCCGGAACAGGCCTGCCTCTTCCATCACTTGAGCATGTCAGAGACCTACGCCTCGCGTCTGAAGAAGCGTGTAAAGTTGGGTGTGTGTGGGGACGAGGAAAAGGTGGAAGATGAGAACAGCTTGAGGGAGAAAGTGAATCAACTGGCGGCTCTGTGTCGAAACGCCAAGCACATCGTTGTCCATACAGGAGCAGGGGTGTCGACAGCCGCAGGAATTCCCGGTGAGTCCGTCCGTCGGTTTGTTAGGCAGTCTCCATTTCTGGCCGGAAGAGAAAAAGCCCGACAAACAATTTTTCGGAATGCCAGGAAGCTCGACAATTTACCTTGACTGTTAGCTTTATCAACTATGACAATATTGAGACATTCCGAGTTTTACACAGACTTAGGTCGATACATGAGTCGTGAAGATCGTTTCTAAGATCTCTGCATTTTCCCCAACCCCCCCAAAACACCCTTGCTAAATACTCATGTGCAGACTTCAGAGGGCCCAAAGGCGTCTGGACAGCGAAACAGAAGCGCAAAAAGCCCCCGGCGAGTAAATCCTTCGATGAGGCCCGTCCCACAGTCACGCACCTCGCCCTTGCTGCCCTCTACCACGCCGGTCTCGTCAAGTACATCGTCACCCAGAACGTTGATGGTCTCCATCTGAAGTCGGGGATTCCTAGAAGTGCCCTCTCAGAAGTGCATGGCACAGTGTTTGCTGAACATTGTGACCGGTGCCACACAGAGTACCCGTCTTGGACCGAGATCCACGGGATGGGCTACAAGCCAACGGGGCGAGGGTGTCCTCGTCCTGGGTGTGGGGGGGGGTTGCGGGACAAAATCACGGACTGGGACAGCGATTTGCCCCAGGAAGACAAAGACCGCGCAGAAGACGAACACGAGAAAGCAGATTTGCTGATTGTTCTGGGCAGCAGTTTGCGAGTGCAACCAGCGAATCAGTTCCCAAAATATACGTTTGAAACGAATGAAGAGAAACCCGAACCTGGTGATCTTGTGATTGTCAACCTGCAAGAGACAGAGCTCGATTCCCTCTGTACGCTCCGCTTCTTTGGTCGTTGTGACAATGTGATGGAGCTTTTGATGCAGAATTTGGGCCTCCAGATCCCCCCATGGGACAGAGAGGCCGCGAAGGAAAGGATAGAAGCCGCATGGAAAGAAGCCTCCTCCTCCTCCTCCCGGCCTGTCGATTCCACAGCGTCTGATGCGGCTCCTGCTCCTGCTGCTGCCTCTAAGGCAGATGCGGTGAGCGCGTCCCCCGAGACGCAGACAGGTGGAGAATCGGGGGCATCGAGCCAAGAGAAGCCGCAGACGATGTATGGGAAGAGAAAGAGGGGGGAAAGAGAAGAGACCAAGTCCCATGGTGCCCCGCCTGACGAGCCAACCTCTTCTGGCAATCCGCAGCCAGTCGAGGCCAAGAAGCGCGCCACGTGTGCAGTGAACAAGCGGGAGAATAGGCAGAAAAAGTGAGGCCGACGACGACATGCAGAGAGGCCTAGAGAGAGGCACGTAGAAGGGCGAATCCTGCATGTGAATTGTTCAGTGTCCAAGCTGCACCTGAGCGAGACTGTCGGCCAAGAGGCCTAGTCACCGAATCTGCCCCAAATTAACAGTGCACGTTAAGACACAGAGGCCACTGGGAATTGGACTGGCAAATTGGCAGTGGCAATTTTGTGATTTCAAAAGCAGAGTTGAAGGAAAGTCAATTGTTATTGTTCGTGTTAGAGACTCGATCCATTTATAGAAAAAAAAAATCAATTCTTTAAATCTATAGTTTTAAATTTTAACCTTTAAAAAATTCTTTAAAAACTTTGGAAGTAATTGATAGTTTAATTCTCAAAAAGACTTGAAAAAGTTTTTATACCATAAGTGATTTAGTAGTGCAGCACTGGTGCCTTTGAGCACTGTCGCCGTTTTGTCTTGTAGAGGTCGCCCCCGCAATAGTAGTCATATAATGTTACTATAGGTAGAAGTATAAGTTAAACTACGTAGAACTACGTAATGTTATCATTGTTATGTACCTAGGTTATATACTCACTGCTCAGTTATTAGCTCACTGAGCTCAGTAATTTTTTTAGTTTAGGCTGTAAAGTTCTACTATATCTAGTACTATATATTCTCTAGAGTATTCTCTTCTCTAGGAATCAAATCACTAGTCAAATCACATAGTAAGGCCTAAGAGGATGTCTATTTACTCTGTTAAAATTCTTCGTCTCATTACTCGATTGAATCGATTCTCCCCCCCCCCTCAAAACTAAGTCAAATTAAAAAGTTGAAAAAACAATGGTCTGTTTCAAACTGTTTGACGTTGAACACTATAAAGGCCTTCTACAGGTTGTAGCCTGGCTGCTAGGGATATGGTACATGCATGACTAGACTCCGCACTACACACAAAAAAAATAAAAGAAGAGAAAAAAAAAAAAATGGATTTTTTTTTTATTTATCATGGCATTCACTGCCCTGGGCAATAGATAAACAACTGTTACTCAAGTGTTGCACTTAAGAGTGTTGCACAGGGTTACGTCGGGGTGTTGCATTGAAAACCATGTACTTTTCAGTTGATAAATAAATTAAAAAAAAAAAAAAATTGGAAACTTTCTTTTTTTTTTTTTTTTTAATGGAGTGCAAAGCCTAGGTGCATAATCATGCCATGATGATGAGATGATGATGATGATGTAATAATGTGATATCTATAACCTATACTTTACTAGATACTTTATAATTTTTGAACATATTTAATACCTATGACAACCTATCAATAAACTCAGTAATAAACTAAAAATGAATCACAACTAGAAGTAACTACAAGTCAGAACAGTGACATGGTGCGCATAACAGTACCCAGATGTAAAGCATATAAAGACATATCATTAATTCTTCAAATTTCAAAAATCACAAATATATTAATATTAAATAGATATAATTCACACCTTTCTAAACATCTTTACTTGAATGAACGTTTGTTGTTCTTTTGAAATTGCTTGCTCATTCAGGTTTTATCTTCAAATAGAAGGAAACGACATCACACGCAAACATGCATGAGCAAACATAAACCCACCGAGTCCAGACGTACACATATTGAGATCAACCAAAAAAGACACAGCACTGTCAGTGCAAGCGCGGGCACTGAAAGAGAAGACACAACATCCACATGCAGTCTATGTACACAAGCGAATGCATGACCAACACAAAAGTGACTCACCCAAATATCCCAACCTCTCTGCCTTTCATGGCAAAAGAACAGAGCACGAACATCACTGATCGACACCAACCAAACCAAAGACCGATCGAACGATTTGACAAGTCAACAACAAAGGATCCGTTCGATCGTTTCCCTTTTGCACTTAATTGAGACACATGCAGTTGAGAATCCATCTTTCTTTCCACTCAATCCTCATTCACGCATTTACGCTACGAACAAAGGAAACCATTCATATTCTCTTGTAATTCTTCCTCCTTTTCGATTTCCTCCCTCAGTGAAGCTGTTCACTTTGAGTAGGGAATGGAAGCCTGGCCGCGGAGACGTCGAAAGATGCCCTTCTCTCCTCCAGTCTCCGTCTCTGTCTCAGGAGCGGGGGAAGGGGGGGAGACCTGCAATGCACATGCAAGACGGTCATAAGAGAACTCTGAGAGAGAACGTCCTTGCGTAACATAAAAAATGACTGAGACGCCGTCGGTGTCAAGACCACACCCATCCATTCAGGTCGAAAGCTTTGCATGCCAGCCTTTCTTTCTCGTGCCTTTTGTCAGTCTGAGCATAGAAACGACACAAAACGAGCGAAAAAACAAACAAACACCAAGAATAAAGTAGTCCGAAGGGGAAACAGGTGCATGGAGCAAAGCAACAAGAAAGCAGCAGAAGAGGGGAAAGATGAAAAATTCAAAAATTACTCACCGTTTCAGGAACTTCAGTAGCGGTCCGAGTCCTCTCCCAAACACGGGTCCAGTCATCAACAACCAGCTCCGGGTTGTTGCCGGTGTAGGTGTTGTAGTCCTCCTGAAGTCTGCGGCCGTAATATCCGTAGGGAGGTCGGGGTCCTCCTCCAAAGACGGTCCCGATCGTTCCCACGTTGTTGCCGTTCCACTGGTTGAAGTTCTGGGTGTACGGCCCGTTGAAGTGGTTCTCCTGCCGCTGGTCAAACCAGGCACCGTTGACAACACCAAAGTTCTGCTTCTCATCGAGTGGCTCCTCTGGGATGAAGACCCTGGCCTCTCCTAAGACAGGAGAGGGGGATCCCTCGGTTGTCTGAGAGGGCTCGGGTGTGACTTGTGTCTCCGAGACGGCTTCCTCAAGGTTGAGTGCATGGAACTCAGGGACTGTCTCTTCCATTCTTCGAGAAGGGAAAGGTCTAGCACCAGAGTTTAAGGGACGCATTGGCATGGCAGGGGAGGAACCTCCAGAGCCAGGTCGGAGAAGAATCGGACGACATCTTCCGTGATATGCCTTTGGAACACCGGCATTGTTTCGTACACAGTCATTCATGAAAGTGCGACCATCTATACCGCACACTTCATCGATGTTCATCGGGCATACAGGACTGGGCTGGGCAAATAGAGAAGGAAGGCCGGCAAAGAGAAAAAGTGAGGCCTTGAGCATTGTGTATAGGAGACCGCACTCGAATGTGCAATTAGAGTGAGACACGAGATACGTAGACCGATCAGTCGGAGTGACACTTCTGATTGCGCGGTTGCAGATTCGACTGGATGAAGACTCTGTCTGTCAGATTCGATCGATTGTTACTGATCTACTGTGATGAGATGAGAGAGAGGTCCGTGACGAGAGAACATGTACAGGAGGACTCAGGACATCTCAGGACTGTTCTTTTGCAAGATTTTGCAAGTGTCAGTGCAACTGCATTTTCAGAATTTTCTTTTCTTGGAGCGATCCGAGTCCACATGCGCGTCGAGAAATTTAAGCGCCGCGCGCGCGCGGGGGCGTGGAGAGCCGCCGATGCATGGGTCCGCGCGGCGGCGGGGTCCGGCCGTGCGCATTGGCCCGAACGCGCACGCTGGCCGGGAAATGCGGTAGGGAGACGGCTTGGATGGAGACGGCTATCAGATCACCGACACAGGAGCTCATCCGGCATCTTGCGGCACGCGCCATCACGCGTCTCCTCCTCGGAAGTTCATCCTGTTTCAGCACTATCAGCGTCAGCTGTTTCGGACCAATGGTATGCCCCCGACTTGGTGCACGTACACGGAAAGCCCGCATGGCGCAGTACACCGATTTCGTCTCGGTCGAGCAAATTTGGATTGTCAGTTCTTCTCCTCTCAAGTGACATATATACGTAAGCTGTGAATTTATTCATTATGGGTGCAGCACAGGGACAACCGCAGGACCCGCATGTGCAGCCACCAACAAGCGTCATGTGCGATGTAACTGCCCAAGGTCATTTCGGGCTGTCGGACTTCGGTCTGATGGTCTCTATGTGCACCGAATTTACACAGGCGCTCTATGATCCATCAGTTTTTGCTCGTTGTTTGCAAACCGACATCATGGACGCCACTCGGGGCACCCCCGACTTGCACAAAGAAGTTTTTTGTCAGCTCTTGACGGGGTATCCGAGGCGAGCACCCGCACACCACAAGGACGGGTGGAGGGACCTCCTGGTCGAATTGATCCGGGAGAGAACTCTGCAGGTGCATCATGTCTATGACAGCGCAGGCCCTTTCCAGAAGGAAACGCTGTTGACAGTTGCCCTAGAGGCAATGATGGAGGACGTGTCGGCTTTGTCGCGCTTCAAGCCAGTCCTCTTAGCCCTTCTCACGGCAGGCTCCCGCCTCGATGTCCGTTTGGATGACGGGGGGGCGACACCTCTCCATCATGCCATTGACGTCCTGTCTAGCCATGAGCAGTTTTTGGACGAGGAGGTGGTGGAGAACTTCGTGAAGACCGCAAAGGCACAGAAGGTCCTACGATGGACTTTCGAGACCGGCCCAAAAGCCACTCCTCTGGGTCCTCCTGGGCTCATGACAGCCTGCATGAATCCCCTCCATCTTGCCTTCTGGCGACAGAATAGGTTGTTTGTCGACGTCATTCTGAAAGAGGACAGTTCCTTAAATTGCTTCTGCGAGCTTGTGTGGAGGGAGAGTGAAAAGCTGGGGGCTGCAAAGATCTCGAAACGAGTGCCGGCCTGGCACATTCCGATCTACAGCAAAGATTACTCCCAGTGGGGTTTGGGGTCGATCTAGTATCTCTCGGCCCCAACCCCCTCACCCGAGATAGTCAGGGAGAGACCATTATCCATGGGCTCGTCCGGCGTGAGGATGACGTTGAGACCGTTCTCAGGGCTATTGCGGATGTTGGACCTCAGGTATGTCTCCATGCAACAGTGTTACTGTTCAGTCCAGCAATCAAAGCAGGGAAATGAGCTTCATTCTCTCGTGTCTTGCAGTCTGTGCGTGCGGGATCCCTTTCTCTCAATAAGTCGTCTGAATCAGATGTCTTTTTGTCAACAATGAGTGATCCTGTCCACCTGTCTTCAAGTGTCTTCGTCAGTTTCAGACTTTTTTAGCTTAAGAAGCCTGCTCACTTCTTCTTTGTTTGCATTCTTTTCTGTGGCAGGCGCGATACGATACGGAGAAGGTCCGCGAGCTGCTGAATGTGCCCAACGTTAGAGACGGTGCTCTTTCTCGTGACAGAGCCGACATTGGTGTCCGTTTTGCTGCGCGGCGGCGCGGACGTGCTCCAGAGGGACAAGGAAGGGGTCAGTTTACATCCGTTTGCAATTTCTTTGTAAAAAAAGTTTTTTTGTGGATCCGTCAGTCTGCGCTCTCGGGCATGCTTTATTTGTGCGTCTTTTCTTGTCCGTGTCTGTCTTCTCTGTGTTTTCTTCTCACTCTATGTTTTCTATGCTTGCCTCTCCCGATTCTCTCCCACGATGCTCTCTGTAACTCTCTGTGTGCTCTCGGAGTCTCTGTCTAGCTATGTCCAAAGGAAGGAGTCTCTCTCTCTCTCTCTCTCTCTCTCTCTCTCTTTCTCTCTCTCTCTCTCTCTCTCTCTCTCTCTCGCTTTGTCGATTGCACGCACCCTCTCGGTCAACCTCAGCTCTGAGACTCCGCCTTTCTCTCATTCACTTTCACTCTAAAGATGCAACACGTGCGTGCTCGTGGGATGAGAAGCTCTCGCGTTTGTCCGTCTCTTCACCAAGATTGTTTCCTCGCGTACTGCCACTTCCGTCCTCTCTCCCCCCCCTCTTCGCTTGCTCATTGCTCTTCTGCACTTCCCATCTTGAAAAAGTTCCCTGTTTTCTTGCTTTACTATTCCCTTGCGTCTTCTTGTCTCCTTCTTTTCTTGCCGCCTTTCCTCCTGACTCCCTGATTCTCCCTCCGCCTGTCCTCGTTTGTCTTCTTTGAATTCTTCCTTCATTTCAAAAAGTGCTTGTGATCTTCCTTTGTGACTGCTTTTGCATGTTTGATTGTTGCTTCCCCCTTTCCCTTCTTGTCAATGACCATCTTTACGTCTTTCATCCCGTAGGTCCTCTTTTTTCCCTCCCGCCTTGAACTTTTCTGGTTTCTCTTTAAATTTCCCCCCCCGGGAAGTCACCGCTTCTTTCCTGAATTGACAGGCCTCCGTTATCCCTCTGTTCATGGCGACTGTGGACGGCAGAGGTATTCTTGAGTTTTGTTTTCGCTTCCCTGCCTTGCTGTTGAAAGTAATTCTTGCTGTTCCTTGAGACTTTGCAGGTCCACTGGGTGGAGACTGTGCCCGAACGGATGGGGGACTGTTCCATGGTGGCATTGCACGACATGCTTGGCGATGCCGTCCGGGAGCACGGTCTGCCGGTGCATCTGGCCAACACTGTGCTGACAGAAACAATCGTGTTGAAGAAAGAGAAGTCATGGGTCTCTTTCGCCCTCTTCGATGAAGCCGTCGATGTTGAGAGCGACAGTGGTTCTGCCATCGGATCAGAGCAGGAAGGGGAGGGGGTTGGGGGGGGGGAGGACGTCCGCTGGCGTCCCTTCCACATTGCGTGCAAAAACTGCGAGAAGCCGTGGGCTTCCAAGCTTCTCGGCATGTTGAACGCAAGGCAGAAGAAGGACTACCAGACAGACCCAGAGGGCAACTCAGTCTGCCACTACAAAGAGGTCCTGCTCAACCCCGATTTTCTCGCCAAGCTGCTCAAGGAGGTAGGCAAGACCAACGATCCCGCTGGGTGGTATGACAGGCAGGGCAGGAGCCCTGCGCGTGTGTGCCTGAGAATGCTGGGGGAGTACCACGAGGAAGAGGAGAGATTGATGGATGAGGGGGCGGAGAAAAAGGAAATTGAGGAAGTACGACAGAAAGTGATTGCGGTGAAGAAGTCATACGAGCTTTTGGACTGCATGAAAGGTTCGCAGCCGACAGGCCGCATAGCGCAGGCCAATTCTGTGCGCCGTCAGCTGATTCGCAGCCGTCAGGCTGCCAAGAGTCAGGCCGCGGAGCAGGCTGCAGAGGCAGCAGCTGTAGAGGAAGAGCCCGAGCACGGTTTCAAGATACGTGTAAAGGAAGAGCTTCCCTCAGAAGAAAGTCTGTATTCCTCAGTTGACACCAGATATTTTCGCCTTGATTCTGAAGAGGACAGAGGGGAGGAGTAGGAGGAGGAAGAAGAAGAAGAGTGCAGAGAGGAAGAAAAAGAAGAAGAAGAGTGCAGAGAGGGAAAAAAGAAAAGGAGGACTGAAAGGAAAAAGAGCATCAAAAGAACGTAGATATACGAACGCAGGAGCAGGAGAAGCGAACCGAAAAGGAAGTTCCCAAGCGGAGGAAGATGAAGAAATGAACGACAGGATGAGAGAAACAAGAGAAGAGTCCCGCGAGGTGAGGGTCGCTGGTGGTGTATCATGGGGAGGTGAATCACCTTCTGGTGTGCAAGAGACATTGCCATCAATTGAATCAGTCGCTGTCTCCCCGGCCTCAGAAACAGGTTGAGCATCCACCGAATCAAATCAAAGTTTTGCCATCCCCTTTGCAGCCACGTGATCATGTGCCTTTTTCAGATTTCGTCCTTTCTCACAGATGCGGAAGTAAAAGTGCAAGGAAGAGTGAGTGGCTGCCCTTTCTCAAAGATCATTATCCGAAGTTTGGGGGGGAAGATGGAAGAGCTTTCGAAGTCAAAGACAATGTTTTGATGGTGGTCAAGAGGGTGCGAGACATCATTGCTCCAGGGAAGGGCCTGGATTTGTTTGAGCCCCCAAAATGCATAGTAGTGAACAACGTGCGTAGAAAACGGTGTGTGCAAATGGTTTTGGCATTAGGCCGAGGAAATGCCTGGTGGCACGGCAAACAGGAACGCAGCACTGTTTCCTTGAAATTCCGTACACACCCCACGGTCGGCCTTTCACTTGAGAAGTTTAAAGGGCCGTCGCTTGTCCATAGTAGCAGCAGCAGCGGTTGAACTCCCAGCTGCAGCAGCAGTCGTCAGAATCGCAAGATAGGCAATGAATGGTAACAGCACTGCCTGTAAAACGTTGGCTCTTGTATTTATATTCGTGACTTGCTTTTCTCTTTCTCTTTATTTTCGATTTGCCCTTTTCTTTCTCGTCTTTTCTCCTCCATGGTCTTACTCTCTTAATTGTCTAAGAGAACATAAAGACTCGATTTTTCTGTTTGTCTGGTGGTTTCGATGATTTGCATCTTTCTCCATTCCACTGTGCCTCGCCCGTAACGTTTCTGTATTCAGCAGGTATCAAAGCGGACACTTCTGCATACCTGGCTGGGGGGGGGTCTTTGCACATGCATCAGAGCGGATGGGTTGATTCTGTCCCTCTTGCACTCCCTTCCTGGCTCAATCGCTCACTCACTCATTCACTATGCTTCTTTGTGCCGGTGGTTTTGTTGGGGAGGAAGGGCGAACAGGGGGGGGCAGTGCTTGAAGATTCGGTAGGGGTTCGGTTTTTCGCAGCGCTGTTTGGCTTGCTTTCCCCGGTTGTGTCTACTTCGGAAGAAGGTTGAGTTCGCTAAAGCGGTTTTGGATTTTGTGTCACTGTTTGTATCAACAGATGGGTGTTTTGCATTCTTTTGGTCACTTGGTGTTCTGCCAAGCGAACTGACCGCCGGGGTCACCGCGATGAGCATGTAGATTGGTTGTGGAATGGTATTATATATTATATACATTCAAAGAAAGCAGAGTAAGATTATAGCAGAGATTGAATAGAATGAGGAAGAGCTAGAGTGAGACAAAAAGTCAAGCTGTAGGGCTTGCTCAGACTGCTCTCACGTCTCAGCACATCCAAGCTAGGACCTTCCAAGTTCCAAGTTCCAACCTAGGTTCCAACAAATCGTCGCTAAGGCATGATACACAGTGCATCAGTACAGTATCACTATATAACTATATCATATCATATATCAGTGTTTTGTCAGCACTCCGTAGATCCAAGTCTGCATGGCGGTCATTCTCGTATCGAAAACAACAGTCTGACTGACGCTAGGTCTGACGCCGAACATTAGACGCCTTATTCAGGCTGATGACGAATCATTGGCGAGGGTGCATGATAATGATAATGCCGGTTAGCTAGCCTTAATAGCAAGCAGCATTGCGATATTCCACTATATATAACGTCCTCTATCTGGTCATATACAGCCTATGATACAGGGCTAGATGCAGGTCCGACAACATATTGATGCTGTATATAAGCCTTAATTACATGTACTACGTAAAAAAAAAAAAAAAGATTGGAAAAACGTTTTTTCATAGATTTTTTTTTTTTATCATGGTAGTTAGCTGGCAAACAACTGTTATTTAACTGTTGCAGACGTGCCAGTGTTGCTGCACTGTTGCACGGGACGTTGGATCAAACCTGTATGTTTTTTGGTTGATAACTAAAAAAAAAAAAATGATTCGAAACTTTCTTTTTTTTAAAAAAAAAAAATTATGGAGTGCAGGGCCTAGTCACGCGGCCATAGTGCTGTATCGAAATCACAGTCAGTCACCCGGTTTTGAATTGTTTCATGGCTGCGATGACAGCCAACTCATAGAGTCGGCCACATATGAATGATGCAATGCACTTCAAATCGACCCACATATGCGCCTCTCTGCAGACTTCTCACAAATAGAGGAACCCAGCGAGCAACGGTCGAGCTGAATGACAGCAACTCTCGTGATTATAGACATTGAAGGTGTGTATGCCCCGCACCAGACCGGATCGCAGAGCGACACGACCCACCACAGATCGTGTCTCTCCGCCGAGACAGTTACCATCAGATCGTCAAGGGCGCGCTGATAGAAAAAATAGAGCGGTCTATTCCTCCTCTCGGCTGGTCAGCGACAAGTTGAAATGATCGATCATTATTTTCTGTCGTTTTCTCTGCTTCTTCTCACTGTACATCCCACCGACAGTCAAGCTGTCTGCGTCTGTGAGTGGTCAGTCAGTCGTCGTCTCCGAAGACCTCAAAGTCCATGTCGTCGTTCGCGTCCTCTTTCTCCTCCTCCCTTTCCCTCTCCCTCTCAACAAAAGGAGCCGATCCGGCACCGGCCAATCCAGAAGAGCCACATGCCCCTCCACTGCTTCCCAAAGGGACCCCCTTTCCTTCCTCTTCCACCTGCATCGCATCACCTTGAAGTTCCCCTTCTGGGCTGGCCTCACCCACTGGAATAGGCTCTCTGCGCTCCTCTCTCTCAATCACAAAAAACGTTCTCTCACTCCCCTCCGACCTCTGTGAAAAGGAACGCCCCTGTCCCTCTCCCTCCTCTCCAATCACACCCTCTCTCTTCCAGAACGACAGAGCCTCAGCCAAGGCGTCATCATCCTCGTCAACAAACAGACGACGCCCAATCGCGGAGAGAGTCAGACGCGGGCTTTTCTGCAACGACAAATCGCAGGGGGAGAAGAGAGGACGGGGTGGATGAAAAGAAAAGAGCTCTGCATGCCCACATCGCCTCGTGTTGTCCCTTCCAGTCAGGTGCCTGCACGTGCCTTCAAGCAGCCCATCAGATGCAGACGCAAGAACCCCAAACCCGACAGACCTGCTGACTCTCTGCCCCCCCTGTCATTCATCCACCTGCCCATCCTTCATTCACTCCCCCCTCCACACACACAAACACAGAGAGACCGACCGACCTCGAACAGCTTCAGCAGGGACGCACCCAGAAACGACGTCTCTACTTTCTTCACCCTCCCATCCTCAAGGGAAATGTCCAGTTCGACCTGCAAGAACACACACACAAAAGTCAGGGAGGACTGAGGCAAGCCAAAAGGGAAGAGCATTCACACACCGTGAGTTCTTCCTCCATCTGATCAATCAAACAAGACGCAAGGAAGAAAAATCAATGCCAAAAGGAGACACAGGTCGCGGACCACATCAATCAAACACACTATCAGCCCCTGCACTCCTCTCCCCCCTCCCTGCCCCCATGCCCTCACCCGTCCGTGTGTCCGTCTCCAGTGGAGCCTCCTGCTGCCCGTCTGGAGTGCGAACATGTCTGCGAACGCCTTCAGTCTGTCCTCGATGTCCTCGTGGAGGGATGCTGCCTCCAGCCTGGATAGAAAGAGAAGAAAAAGAAACCAGAGGCAGGACAAGGTCAACAAATGAAGAAGCCAGAAAGACAGACAAAACGACGTGCATATGTACGTATAGAGCCGGGTGTGAAGGGTCCCTTTCTTTCTTGCCCTTGCACGGAGAGAGAAAAAAAAAACAAAGAGCACATGAAGCATGTGAAGAAGTCCGACAATGAAGAGGAACGAAATTGGGTACAACGGAAATGCAAAAAAGAAAGAGAAGTGATAAAGACAAAACAGACGAATAAAATGAAACCACAAGAAAAGTCGTGAACAGAGAGGATGCTTTCTGACCACGCACAGTCACTCTGGAAGCTGAAAAAAAAAACACAAAGGCAAAGAGAGACATGTCGACTGACGAGAGCGACGACGCAGATCCATTCCCCTCAGAGGACAGAGAGGAAGGGGGCCAGTAGTGCTCAGAGACGACCAGGGCGTCCACACTCTGGGCAAGCCGCACTTTGTCTCGACTCACTGCGGACCCATCACACGTACATATACATACAGATAGACAGACAGGCATAGAGATAGACTCTATGTTTCCTTCTTTTCCACTCCTGTTTACGCAGAAACAGGAGTAAACGGGTCCAGGAATTAAATGGATTCACAAGAAACTGAACGTCCCTTCACCGTCCATCCGCACCAGCCCTCCTCCAGCCTGCTACAGTTCCCTGCACCTGCCTACGGAATCACTTTCCGACCAACTCTCCCGACGATTAGTCCATCACGGAAGAATCACGAAATTTCATTCTGTGGCTAGACAAACGCCTCCCTCAACCCTGTTAATTCTTCCTTCCCCTTCCCACTTACTGTTGCCATGCTTGCCAGCCAGGTCGGCATTGCGGACGTTCTGCACGTGCTTGAGGGAGTCTCGGAAGTCCTGCGAGAGAAACGGCAAAAACAGAGACGAGAACAAAAAATTAGGGAAAAGAAAGAAAACGGAACTTTCACAGAGCCTCCGAAAACCTGAGGGAAAGAAATTCCAGACACAGCTATCGTGGAGTCAACTCAATGCAGGAAGGAAACTGCACGCCTTGCTGCTGAATCTCGTGACGGAGCAGACATGGTTCGTGTTTTCCACTACATTGAGATGGAATTCAATCAGTCGACTTGTCAGATCACGAACAAAAGTCGGATGGACTTTCATCTTCTTCTCTTGCCGCTTCTTTGAAGAGACAATTAAGCGGGGCGTAGGCGATGTGCTCCGCGTACCTCAGCTTCCCTCTTTTGTTGTGCCAAGACAGATGGCCAAAAAGACAGAATACACCACAAGCACACGCCACACGCCCTCACCCTCACCCACCTTCATCATAACACGACACGCGGACGTTGCTGTCTGGCCGAACCGCGCGGCCAGGAGACGAAGAGTCGCGTCTTCCTCTGCCATGGCGTCCTCGCCCTCACAAACCTCTCCTTGGCCTTGCCCTGACCGTCTGCATACGAAGGGAGGGAGGGAGGGAGGACGGATTGACAGACACCCAACCGGTGAAGAAGACGGCGGAAAGATTTGTGTATTTATGTGCACGTGACACACACACACACACACACACACACACACACACACACACAGAGAGAGAGAGAGAGAGAGAGAGAGAGAGAGACAGACAGAGAGAGAGAGAGAAACAGACAGACAGACAGACAGAGAGACAGACAGACAGACAGAGAGACAGAGAGACAGACAGACAGACAGACAGAGAGAGAGAGAGAGAGAGAGAGAGAGAGAGACAGACAGACAGACAGACAGACCGACAGAGAGAGAGAGAGAGAGAGAGAGAGAGAGACGAAAAAGAAAATGAGTGGACAAACGCGAAACAGAGGCTTCCGGAGATAAAAGTCAGGGCGAGTCCACCGAGGAGGAGCTGAGAAACCGGCAGACAATCCGTGAGATGCCCTCTCCAGTGCATTTCCGATACATCTGCTCTGTGAAAGGGAAGTACCCCTTGAGAGAGGGAAGACAGCAAGGAAGACTAGACTCACTTGCTGGACAAAATTTTGTGCGCAAGATATTTTTGGAACTCCCGAACGACCTTCCCGTGGCTCCCGAAGACAGAAGTCATCACCTGCATTCATGATCCCATAATTCCATTTGTTGATCCGTTCACTCACTCATCCATTCAACCAACGGATTGTCAGTCCATCCGCCCTCCCTCTTTTCACACCAGACGTTTCAGATTCAACTGTGGAGCTGGTCCATACGCCCGCGAGTACACCGTCTCCATCTATCCCAATGGGCCTCACAACTTTCCCCATCTTTAGATCCGCCGTTCTTTCTTTCTTTTCTTTCTTTCCCTGTTTTTTCTCCCTCCTTTCTTTCCGTCATATACTTGTCACAACAGTTTCTTCCTCTTTCGGTTCGCTGTCCTTGGTGACGCGTTTAAAGGCAGGCATCAAAGCAAAAGCAGGCTGGTCACACCACAAAGATCTCGCATCCACACGTCTACATGCTCACAGTTCCTGCCTGCCTGTCCCTCCTTCTGTCTGTTCACTACCTGACCTGAAGAAGCTCGGTCAATCTCCCCCCTGGGGTCTCATTGAGTTCCCATCTGGACGACCGACTGCTCCTCGGAGCCCCCCCGTCTCCAGAACCGACAGAGAGAACCGAAGGGACAAGAGGGGACGATGTGACAAACCAACCACAATCATCCCCCGTAGTGCACCCCTCACCCTGGAACCTCTCACCCCTCCCGGAAACTCCACCCGGCCCCCCCCGACCCCCCCGCCCCACAGCCAGCCCCTCAGCTGTGGTCGTGACAACAGACGAAGGAAGACGAAAACTCGAAGAAGGCATGCGAGACGGATCACACACCCCAAATCTGGGCACAACTCTGCCATCCACATGACGAACCGATTCCCTCCCAGCAGGGGCACTCGGGACGTCAGGGAGTGGTGATGGAGAGGTGAGTGCCTGGGATGGTCCCAGAGCATTTTCGGTTTCAGGTCCCATTGCCTCGTCTTCCCTGGTGTCCGTGCTCATGAAATGAACTGACGCATGCCCACCTCTACCGGCAAAGAAAGGTACAGAAGAGACGGAATCTGAAGATCCCCTCACAGCACCCCCCTCACCCCCTGAGGGTTCATCGAGGGAAGTCAACACCCGGCCCCGACCTTCACTCCCTACTCCATTGGTCTGCATCGATTCAGGTCCAGGCGCTTCTCTGAGAGAAGAGGCAGATCCAGTTGCAGCACCTGGCAGAGGGTTTTGCTCTCTCTCTGTACCTCTCACTTCACTGCTCTGTCTCTGAAGAGGCTCCTGCTGCTGCTGCTGTGCAGTCAGGACTCGGGGGGAGGCTGAAGGGCTGGAGGTGGGACCGAATGAGACCAAAGATTGTGACGGTAGGGGTGACCTCTCCCCGCCCAGCAACCCGACACCGCCCTCCAATGGACACTCTGCGCCCCTGCTCCCCCCCGCCTCCACTGCAGCCACAGAGGGCGCCAGGGCGTCGATGGCTCTGAGGATTGCGAGGCCCTCTGCTGTGCTCTGAAGCTTTGGGTGAGGGGCAGAGGAGAACGGCCGGAGGGGGCGGGGATGCCAAACTGCAGGGTCCGTCTGCAGACACACAGACAAGCAAAAACAAGCACGTATGGAGACGAAGGAAGGAAAGGGAGAAGGAAGGCACAGGCAAAGTCCAAAGAACTGCTCTCGGATTGGTGGTATTCACGTTCACAATCTCTTTCTGTTTGGGGGTCTACATCAAGCAAGAACTTCTCGACATGTGCCTCCACTTGCAAGGGAGGCGAAACGCAGAACGGCCAAAAAGTGTACGAGGACAGACAGTGCATGTGTGCGAGCGAGAGAGTGCCGGTTTGGATGCTTTCTGTTATGAAACATCGCAAGGCGAAAAGGTCTGGTAGCATGGAAAGAAGCGTGTGAGGTTTAAAGACAGATTGATGAAGTTCTGTACTGACGTCGTCGTCGGACAATTCTGCATCGAGTTCTTCTTTTCGAAGGCGCCGAGCGAGGACCTGTTCATCTTCCTCGCCCCCTGCCCCCTCGCCCCCCTCCCCGTCGGCTTCCTCTTCCTCTTCCTCATTCGCATCTGCATCGAAAAGGTCAAACTGCCAACCGCATTGTCGCACAGAACCATCAAGAGGGGAGGCGTCTCCATCCTTCCCGTCTTTGTCCTTCTCCTTCCCACTGCCCCCGGACGCCTCTGCCGTCGGGCTGCCGTCTGCCTGCACAGCCAGACCCAGTGTGCCGAGGGAGGCTGAGGCCTCCATGTGGGCTTTGCCGAAGGCCGCCAAGATGCACCGGGCAGAATCTGGGCGCTGTCGGAGAGCCTTTTGGAGGTCCGTGAGGACAGCAGGGGTGATCAAGTGCTCAGGGTCGAGGGTCTTCAGCGCCTGCAGTCAAAGCTCAGAGCAACACAAACAAACGTACACGCGTAGGCGGGAGGGATTAGATTCTTCTCACAAAGTCACAAAAGACCGAAATAATGCACGTTGACACCATTCGTCGAGTAGGCGAGCAGAAATGCTCTGAAGGATTCACTCTCTCTGTCCACTGAGGGCAGGCAGGCGCAGACACGAGCAGTGTGCTTGAAAAGAAGGATTTTAAGTTCGGCTTTTTTCTCTGCTTCTCTCCCGTCCGTGACGCGGAAAACACAAAAGAAAAACGGCTGGAGGAGCT
This sequence comes from Chromera velia, assembly GCA_018398765.1. Taxonomy (NCBI): domain Eukaryota; family Chromeraceae; genus Chromera; species Chromera velia. The sequence continues at coordinate 20,565 of JAHBMJ010005796.1, read as the reverse complement.
CATAAGAGAGAGGGAGAAGAAGAGGACATCTACAGTGCATCCTTTCAGGCCGAAGAACGATTTCCATATCCCCTTCAACTAGCCCCTTCTCAAGAACCGCGACTGGGGGAGTTCAAAAAAACTCAGTAGACGCACGAGAACGACTGGGGGAGTTCAAAAAAACTCAGTAGACGCACGAGACCGACTGGGGGAGTTCAAAAAAGCTCAGTAGACGCACGAGAACGACTGGGGGAGTTCAAAAAAGCGCAGTAGAGGCACGAGACCGACTGGGGGAGTTCAAAAAAACTCAGTAGACGCACGAGAACGACTGGGGGAGTTCAAAAAAAGCTTAGTAGACGCACGAGAACGAATGGGGGAGTTCAAAAGAACTCAATAGACGCACGAGAACGACTGGGGGAGTTCAAAAAAGCTCAGTAGACGCACGAGATCGACTGGGGGAGTTCAAGAAAGCTGAATAGACGCACGAGAACGACTGGGGGAGTTCAAAAAAGGTGAGTAGACGCACGAGAACGACTGGGGGAGTTCAAAAAAGCTCAGTAGAGGCACCAGAACGACTGGGGGAGTTCAAGAAAGCTCAGTAGACGCACGAGAACGACTGGGGGAGTTCAAAAAAGCTTAGTAGACGCACGAGAACGACTGGGGGAGTTCAAAAAAGCTCAGTAGACGCACGAGAACGACTGGGGGAGTTCAAAAAAGCTCAGTAGACGCACGAGAACGACTGGGGGAGTTCAAAAAAGCTCAGTAGACGCACGAGAACGACTGGGGGAGTTCAAAAAAGCTCAGTAGACGCACGAGAACGACTGGGGGAGTTCAAAAAAGCTCAGTAGACGCACGAGAACGACTGGGGGAGTTCAAAAAAGCTCAGTAGACGCACGAGAACGACTGGGGGAGTTCAAAAAAGCTCAGTAGACGCACGAGAACGACTGGGGGAGTTCAAAAAAGCTCAGTAGACGCACGAGAACGACTGGGGGAGTTCAAAAAAGCTCAGTAGACGCACGAGAACGACTGGGGGAGTTCAAAAAAGCTCAGTAGACGCACGAGAACGACTGGGGGAGTTCAAAAAAGCTCAGTAGACGCACAAGAACGACTGGGGGAGTTCAAAAAAGCTCAGTAGACGCACGAGAACGACTGGGGGAGTTCAAAAAAGCTCAGTAGACGCACGAGAACGACTGGGGGAGTTCAAAAAAGCTCAGTAGAGGCACCAGAACGACTGGGGGAGTTCAAAAAAGCTCAGTAGACGCACGAGAACGACTGGGGGAGTTCAAAAAAGCTCCATAGACGCACGAGAACGAATGGGGGAGTTCACAAAAGCTCAGCATGGGCACGCGAACGACTGGGGGAGTTCAAAAAAGCTCAGTAGAGGCACCAGAACGACTGGGGGAGTTCAAAAAAGCTCAGTAGACGCACGAGAACGACTGGGGGAGTTCAAAAAAGCTCAGTAGACGCACGAGAACGACTGGGGGAGTTCAAAAAAGCTTAGTAGGCGCACGAGAACGACTCGGGGAGTTCAAAAAAACTCAATAGACGCACGAGGACGACTGGGGGAGTTCAAAAAAGCTTAGTAGACGCACGTGAACGAATGGGGGAGTTCAAAAAAGCTCAGTAGACGCACGAGAACGACTGGGGGAGTTCAAAAAAGGTCAGCAGACGCACGAGAACGACTGGGGGAGTTCAAAAAAGCTTGGTAGACGCACGTGAACGAATGGGGGAGTTCAAAAAAGCTCAATAGACGCACGAGATCGACTGGGGGAGTTCAAAAAAGCTTGGTAGACGCACGAGAACGACTGGGGGAGTTCAAAAAAGCTCAGTAGACGCACCTTTGTGCTGTCAATGTACAGTCTGATCAGTTCATCAGTCGGCACCTCTCCTCCGATCTGCCCCTCCAAAATCCCCTGTACTTGTCGTCGGAGTGCACTCTTCACCTTCCCGACGTGCCCATACGACCCCCCCCCCGTGCCCTCCCTGCAGAGCCATTCCCGGACCTCTGCGAGACTTCGACGGTCAGAGAGCTGCAAACAGACAGACAGGAAGGGACACACACAAAAACACACACACAAACACACTCAGGGAAATCGACTCACATGAGCGGCCAACCAAAGCATTCAACTACAAAAAATTCGTTTGAGGAGACAGAATCCCTTTCCAGAACCTCCTTACGGTCAAATAAAAAAGATGAAAAGACAGGGGAGGGACGCAAACAGGACACTAAACTGCACATTCCATCCACGACGTCATCAAGATGCGGAAGGCGCAGTTCAGATTTTCCCCAGACCAACAGCCGAACCAACCAACCAACCAACCAACCGACTGACGGACCATTCCGAGTGCATTCTCAAGATGCAGACTGCCCACTGCCTCCAGGCATGCCTCCTGCACACGCTCCAGCAACGCACACGCCGTCTCCTCTCTGTCTGCCCAGACCACTCCGTCCATCCAGGCACGCACAAGATGGTCGCCCTCCCTGTGGCCCAGCCGAAAGTCCCCCTCACACTCTGCAGAGGGGCCTCTTTCTCTTTGTCCCTCTTCCCCCCCCTCAGCATTCTCCTCAGGGGCGGCAAAGGGGAAGGGAGGAAGGCCCAGCATTAATCGCAGGAAGGGACGCACAAACCGCCCACACCAAGAGAGGAGGCTCTCCAAAGTGCTATCAGAGGCACACCCCCACTCAGCCTTCTCGAACCTCTCCTTGCGGCAGACCCCACAAAGAAGAAGCTCCCACTCCGCGGACGGAAGATCCCCCCTGCACAAACCTGCAAAGTCCTCAACGGCCCCCTTCAGTCCGCTTTTCCCGGAAACGACGGATTTCAGACAGGCAAGGTGGAAGCTTTCCAAACAGCCTGTACGCAGCAAACAAACACACACGGCGGGCGTTAAACCTTTTCCCAAAAGGATGTGAAGGAGAGTGAGGAAAGACACTCAGATGAACAAATTTCGGGAAGACTCCGGAAGAGTGCGCAAATCAAGAGCAAAAGCACAGACAAAGAAGAAGCACAGGGAAACACGGAAACGGCAGGGGAAGAAAAGCTCCTTCAGTTGTCTGTCTTTTTTCAATTGTCTGCCTCTTCTTGCACCTCCGGTGTTCTATCGAGTACACTGATCATCCATTGGGCTTCCATAGAGAAGAAAGGTTGGTGCTTGGTGAGGGACTCAGGAATAAAAGAAGACAGAGAGATAGACCGACCAACCGACAGAAAGAAACAAAAAAGGAAAGGAAGGAAGGAAAAAAGGACAAACCATCACATCGAAAAAGCCCGCCGTTCTTCTTCTGCTCGTCGTCGCCCCCCGGACGCGCCTTATGGTGATGAGCAGCCTTTCCCCCTTTCCCTTTCCCACTGCCCCCACCAGTCTTCTCGGTCTTTTCCTTCTCTCTTTTTCCAACCCCGCAGCTACTGCAGACAGGGAACCCGGAAGGCACAAAACCCGTCGAAGAAGAACAAGTCAAAGGCCCTGCTGTGCTTATTGCGGGAGGCCCGGGAGATGCCGTAGAGACCCGGCCGTGCAGCAGGCCTCCAGAGGCAGAGGGAGGGGCACTAGGAGTAGCCTCAGACCCTCCCCGGTGTCCGTGGGGAGGGCCCCCCGCTGCACTGAGGGGTGCACGCCGTCTTCCTGGGGCACGTTTTGCGCTCGTCTCTCGAGTCTGACGCTGACTGAGAGAGAGAGACAGTCCCCCCGAAGACGAGGAAGACGAGGGCGCCCCTCCCGAGACGGGAGCACCTACTTCTACTTGCTGCTGCTGATGCCCCCTGAGTACAGCCCTCTCCCTGTCTACAAGGGATGCAGCGAGCTGGTGGGCTCTATCCAAATCGGCCCTTTGGTATGGTCTCTCTCTCTCAAAATTGAGGTTGGAGTTTGATAGCATGCCCCCTTGTTGCTGTTGGGAGGGGAGACGCCCTGCGTGGGAGTTTTCAATTCCTGTAGGAGGCGGAGGGGAAGAGGAGAAGGAAGAGGACGAGGAGGAAGATGATGAAGGCCCCGAGCGGTTCGGTCGCTTTGCAGTTGGGAGGGGGGATCCTTCCCTGTCTCTGTCGGTTTCTCTGCGGACAGAAAGGGACAAGAAAACATTTGTTTTCATACAGAATGCAAAAAAAAACAAATAAATAAATACATAAATAAATGCATGGACCCTTCCCTGTCGCTTTCTCTGCGGACAGAAAGGGACAAGAAAACATTTATTTTCGCACAGAACACGTATATTATTTTCATACAGAAAAATAAAATAAATGCATGGAACCTTCCCTGTCTTCGCTTTCTCTGCGGACAGAAAGGGACAAGAAAACAACAGCCAGAGAGACGAATGCAACAGGAACGCCAAGACCACACCAGAGACTAAGAGAAGAGGAAGGAGAAAAGACGATGAGAGGAAAAGACAAACATGAAGGAAGGACGGGTGGGTGGGGAAAGACACAGCATCGCCCAACAATGGATCCACTCCACAGTCTGTAGTTTTCATTCCTTCTTCTCACCCAGTCAGCCTGTTATCTTCACGGTCATTCGAACGCTTGCTTCTTTGAAGAGACTGCTGCAAAAAAGTCTAGGGCAAGAAATGTAGTGGTTTCTTAGCAGACCCACCTGAGGGGTGGCGTTCTCTCTAATGGGTTTGTGCTTCTTGTTTTGGATCTCTCAGCTGCCCTCTTTTCTTTCGCCTCCTCGTTCACCCTCTGGATGCACAAAGAGAGCGCAGAATGCTGCCATTCGGGCCCTAAACCCACACACGCCAAGAGACGGGAGATGGCCATGGCTTCCAGAAGCAATTGCGTCTGTGCTGCCACCACCGTTTGCTTCTCCCTCTCCATCCTCTCTTCTTCCGCTTCCTCTTCGTCTATCTCCCTCCCAACCCCCCGCACACCTTCCAGGAGGCAGGCCTGCAACTGTTGTCTATGCCATCCTAGGAACTCAATCATGTCTGGCAAAGACTCACTCACAAGGGGAGCACAGGGCACCTTCCGACCTTCACCCCCCTCTGACATGTCCCCCGCCCCCCTTTCCACAGAAGCTGCCGGGCTCGCGGTCCCCCTCTCTTCAGTTCTGTTCGAACGCTCCCCACTGTTCTCATCCCGCTCCCCCCTGCCCCCACCCCTCTTACTCACCTCTCCCCGCAAATTCCGCAAAACTGTCATGGGGTCCCTCTCCTTGTTCGAACGTTCTTGAGGAGACTCAGACGGAGACACAGACAGGGTGCCGAGGAGCCCACGGAGGGCTCTCTCGGTCTCCGGAATGAAACGAAAGGCACCCAGAGCCTGCACAAGGCTCGACTGATAGGAAGCAAGGAACGAATCGAAGTTCTTGCTTCTCTTTGGAAGGCCTGCCGCGAGGACTGCAGACTTCAGTGTGTCCCAGGAAGAGAACAGAGCTCTCTTCATCTCGGGAGGGAAGGCCGAGAGAAGGTGACCCCTCAAATCTTCCTGGGGCATTGGGTGCACTGTTCGCAGCCTCATATGGCGAGTGCACTGGATCTTCCGCCCTCTCTCTGTGAGCGTGAGGAACTCCAGAGGGGGTAGGGGGAGGGCCGTAACGTCTGAGAGGACCTCTGATGCGTGCGTCAAATGCAGGAACCACTCCCCCGCATGGTGCAGCACGTGGTCATGGTGTGCCATCAACGAAGGAACGTCGGACAAAGAGTCTGTAGCAGGTCCCTTCGAAAAATCAGCCAGTGAGGGCCTGCTGGGGAAAGACGATGCAAGGCACTCACCCCACAAGTCAATTACCTCCCCCATACGACCTTCTTCGTCCAGAGTATCAAGGCACTCATCCACTGCGCTAGGAAGAGGGGCGCCAGAGGATGGTGAACAAGAAAAGCACGCAGACGACATAGGTGTGCACTTGCAGGTAGAAGCGGAAGACACAGGGGGGCTAAGGGCACGCTGCAGCCAGGCAGCAACAACGGAGACGGGATTCGACCTTTCGGTCTCGGCGGCAGCATCGGAATCTCCGACTGTCATTACTTCGGCCATCATGTCAAGATGATTTCTCGGCACACCAGATTTCTGTGTCTGTCTGCAGAGCAATCCACCTCTGTCTGTGATTGCGGGTGGTCTGCCAATCCAGGGGCTTCGACTTATTTCTGCCAGACTGAAAAATGTGAATGCAGACTGAAACAGTGGCCGTAGCCGGAGCAGACGGTAAGCCAGCGAGTGTGTCAGGAAGCTTTGGCGATGGCGATCCTTACTGGACTGCTCCACACTTAACTCTTAACTCTCTATGCCTTCACAATGATCGGCGAGTTTCGATCTGACTTCATCTGAACATGATCGTCGATCAAATGAACGAAGTCTGTCGATCTGAACGCATCGACGGATATCGACGGCGATTCGACGCAAGCAACACATGCTGCATGCATGTGGGCTGCGCGCGGGGGCCGCTCGGACGCGCTCCGCGCGGCCCGCCGCGGGACCGGGGGCATGCATGCACTTACAAATCGGATCAATGGCGCTCTCGATATATCCCTGCATGGTTTAACTTGGAATTTTTTTGGGGAGGGAAATAAATTTTAACATGCATGGAATTTTTTGTTTGGTGAAAGAATGTCAAAGATTGTCAAAGATAATCGCAGATTGTGAAAGAAGGTTAAAGATAGTTAAAGATGGGTGAAGATTGTCGATCTACGATTTATAAATCTCCCTCTATCAGATAAAAATTGAATGAAGAAGGATAAAAAAGAAAGTTTTATAGTGTTTTATACTAAAACACTGCCAAACTTAAATATAGTTATCATTGCATTACATTGGATAAAGTAAGATAAAACTAGCTAGATATAAAGAATTCGTTCAATTCAAATGGATATAACAAAAATATCCCTTTTTGATTGAGATAAACTTTTAGAAATGAGTTGTACATTAGTTTGAAACTCTTTCGGTCTATTTCGGTCATTTATGTCACATATATCATTGTTATATCGGATCATTTCTATTCTTATGAGTTCTTGCACTTGATTTTGTCTGGGGCTACGCGTTCTATGCATCCACAAAAATGACTAAAAAAACTAAAAATGGCCTGTGTTAGCTCGATATGGCAGCTTAAATCTCTGCTGAACTTGATGCTGCTGAACCCTACCACTGTCTCCGAGTCCCTGCCTGTAATTACTTCTGGAGAGGATTTTTTTGATTTCAACTGATTCCAGCGGCCCAACCGAAATCGTTCAGACGCACCCACGTCTGCCCAGAAGGAGCCAAGCCCCCCGCAGCAGAGGGCAGACTCTGTGTGGGGTCCTCAACGACAAACGTGGCGTCGTAAGAACGAGAGCCTCCCAACCCTCTCACGGACAAACGGTACCGCCCCCCCACATGCAGACTCTCGCACTCCAACCGGACCGTACCCACGGCCTTCCTCACACCGAGCCTTACCCCCTCCTCCTGATACCCCCCTTCATCCCCCTCCCCCCCCTCACGGAGGCAGGTGGACACGGGGAGGGTGTCTTTCCCATCTTCGCTGTACAGCGTTTGTCTCTCCTGCAAAGTGGAAAGGTCCAACGGTGAGCCTCGTACTAGACCAGGTATGTGACGATACCTCGGCTCTCCTGCTAGTTCCGCGATACACTCCACCTTCGTGCGCACAGTGCGCACCCCCAACGACGGCCTCGCTCTGATGGAGTCCTCAGAATCCCTTTCCAACCACTGAGAGGGAGGCAGGGCTAGCCAACGCAAAACGATGTCGCAAATCTGATGCACAGACTGTTTCCCAAAACCAAACAAAGGGTGGCGTTTCAAAAAGAACATGCAAGACAGAAATTCATCCCGCTGCCACCTCATCACGCGAGGAAACACCGAAATCTTCGTAGCACCTCGGTCATTCTGGTCCTTCCACACTGCTCGAATGCCTGCCGTGATATTCTCCTTCGTCACTTCTGAACTCGGGAGAGGGAATAAAGGTACAGTACGGGCAACGAAAGTTCTCTGTGGGGGGGCCTCGCGTAACTCCAAAACGGCCTCACGAGCAAACTGGTCTATGTCCCCTTGTAACACACTTTCGATATCCTCCCACCTGCCATTGATGTCCTCCCTTTCCAACTGAGCCTCGCAGCTCATCGAACCGTTAGATGCACACACGGAGCGGGAAAGCACAAACGAACAAAACTGAAAACGAGGAGGATATCTTATCTGTGACAAGAGGGCAAACTCAGGGGACGGCTCTCCTATTAGCCTCGTTAGACCATTCATGTCCCCAACGGTATTCAACTCGTCTTTGTACTCAGAAAGTGTCCTTCCGTTCTCGAGCTCTCTCCCCCTATGCACGCACACTTCTTCTCTAGAGGCAGGGGCAGCACCTGGGGCACCAAACGGAGCTGCAGGGACAGCGGCAGCACCACCAAACAGACCCACGCCCCTCCCCACCGCTGGAGCTGCAGGGGCAGCGGCAGCACCTGGGGCACCAAACGGACCCACCCCCCGCCCCACCGCTGGAGCTGCAGGGACAGCGGCAGCACCACCAAACAGACCCACCCCCCTCCCCACAGCTGCAGCCAAAGACGGGCGTCTGGATCTGCACTTTTCGGGGCACTCAGGTAAGAAGAGACGGGAGCCGGTGTCAAGCTGCTTCCAGTGCATTCTCTGACCGATGAGCTCCTTCAGAGATTCAACACGCATAGAGGGGAACGCAGTCACAGAGAACGCCCTCTCTAAACTCATGAATCGGATCCGAAAGAGTTCGGGAGGGTCTTCTTCTTGCTGGTGCGATTCGAGGAATGCAAAGTCGGCTTCTGACAGATGACAAAGATTCTCGGCACTCCAGATCGTTTCTGCGTCCAGATCGCTCCAGAAGAAAGCGAGATCCCGATGGAGGAGTGTGTCTAGTCTTTTCTCACAGGAGAGGAGCCAGGAGAGGTCGGACAGAATCGAAGGAAACTCTGAGAGTTCGAGCCTTCCTCTAAGAACTTCAGCCAGGAGAGCACGGACCTACCACACCCTCCAGGAGCAAGGTAAGATGCAGTAGGTGTCGGACGGGGGATTTTCACGGGTGCAACCGAGCACTTCTCTCTCTCGGCAGAGGGGTGAGGCGAGGTGCACGACTTTCTTCAGCCGTTTAGGATGTACGAGCAGGGCTGTGGAGGGTGGAAACAGGCGCACGCGTTTGTCGGGCTTCTGGGCTTTTTCGAGCAGGCCTTTGCACAGATTCCGTTGCAGCAGTCAGAGAGGGGAAGCAAAGAGAGAGCCCGAGGGGAAGCTGCCTGCCCCTGCCCCCGTCCGGAGGAGTCCGCATTATGTAGGCCTGGAGACGTTCGGTCTTGCATCCTTTATCTTTATCTACCTATATATCAAAGTCAAGATGTTGAGCTCAGCCTGTTAGAATTAAGGCTTCCACAACTCCCAGCGGTAACTTCGATACGTATAGCACACAGTACCTGACAGAACACAGATGGTATCTGGGATATGTACAGCATGTACATATGCGCAGCCTTCGCTCTGAATCGAATAGATATGTAGGGCATCTTTGGAGTAAGAAGGGACCACAAACTTGCATGCTGCTACTATTCAGGCATGCAGATTGCATGAATGACTGACCTTTGAAGCTAGCATGCATGCCGCAGTGCATGGCCCCGGCCGCATCCCATGCGCACGCGTCCCCACCGCGCGGGCGGCCCGGCCGCAAATCCCAGCATGATCGACCCCGCCAAATTTGGTGCTCAACTGATTTCGAAGCATCCAGATCAAATGACCAGACAGCTGAAATTCTGGAATGCTGAAGCCAAAGATGTCGTGTCCAACGTGTCCAGTGAATTGTCCAGTGCGCAGACCTTCAGCCAAGCTCTTGTACACTTTTTGATGAGATTTGATGCAGACAGGAGGGAGACGGCGTCTCCGATTTTGATACCGTCTCCGTGGACAAGTCCGTGAGTGCACGCCCTTGTGCTGTCAGAGCGTCCTCTGTTTGACTTGGTAGTCAGCAGAAAGGGGGCTGAGTGACCTTCATATGGTTTTGCTGATGAGTGTGCTTCAAAGACTCGAATCGGCCTTCGCGGCCGCAGGTGCACTTTTCTCACGACGTAGCCCCCTTCAGGCGTGGCTGGACGGTCTGGAGAATGGGAACGTTCCCAGGCGGCCGTTGCGTCTGTTAGATTTCAATTTGGTTTCTCTCTTTCGTGTGCTTCGAGCAGCGCGACTGGAAGTGGACCGATCGGTTTCAAGCGAACAAAACCTTCCGAGTTTATTCGGACGGCTCACGCGTCTGGATGCGAAAACCAAGTTTCTCAAAAGTGTCATGGGGGCGCGAGGCATTGCATCTGGAATTCAGCAGCGTTTCGGAATCGTTCACCTTCTCGGGAGGGACAGCAGGGGTGTCCGGTGGCAGCGGTGTGTGGCGAGCTTGGTCTCGAGGTTTGTTCCACAAGAGGTGAGTGCCTTGATGCGATCGAGAGGGTTGGTGGTCCCCTTGGAAGCGCGGTTGGTTGCTGTTTGCGGTGCTTCGAAGGCCCAAGCGCTTTGTGTACAGTTGAAGAAGGCCGAGGAGGCGTATCGAAAGAGCATGAACCAGCTGGCTCTGTCTGCACCTGCTGTGAAGATCAGTGTGCCGATGAGCGCAGTAACAGCTTGCAGAGAGTGGAAATACTTTTACGAGAAGAGGGCAGACGCGATGCGGGAGGAATTGTTTGCTCAGATGGTCAAACACGCAAAGGGTGAACAGGACTTTCAAGCCAAAACAGATACGGCATCAAGAGTGCCTGTTGACTGGGAGGAGCAGGGGAAGGAAGTTGAACTCCCTGTTGGATGGCGTTCTTTTGATTTTGTGATGTCGGCCCTTCCGTCTCGGAGGATGCGGGAAGAGGCCCTGCATCTGATGCATAAGTCCATGGGGGTTGGCTCTGAGAAGGAGACAGAGTGTGCGCAGACCCTTTTGAAGTTGTTGAGCGTGCGCAAAGAGATTGCGTCCTGTCTCGGGTGTACCTCATGGGCCCACTTTGCGTTTGAGGAGCATACGGTGGAGGACTATTCGCTCCTTCCTTCTTTTTTCGATGCTGTATGGAAACAGAGCCAACCTCACTTGAAGGCCTTCAAAGAGGCTGTACACGAAGCCAAACGGAGAGGGTCCAAAACGACCATGGAGTTTGAGAATCTCTCTGTTGGGACAGACAGCAAAGGAGCGCAGTTGCTTGCAGATTTTGTCTCATCATCGGGAGGGAGAAGTGAAGTGAGGCAGCGAGGTCCGGTGAAACAGAGAGAAGAAGACACGGCAATGGACTATGCAGACTTTGCCTACTTCAGTGGACAGGTCGGCCTCCTGAGGGCAGTGCGGTCCGAGGAGCCCCCTTCTGCTCGATCCAGAAAGTTTGCATAAAAGTGAGAAAGAAAGATGTGAAAGAAGCTGACTGGAAGGAAGTGTCATGCATGCACTGAGAAGTCTGCTGAGCAGTGCGTCCTCTGCCCTCTTTATTGTGTGGTGTCCGTCATGTTACCCTTTGCTGTAAGCCATCGGATTGCTCTTGCCATCGGTAGTGTTCCAGCAGTCTGTCTCTCTTTCAGGCCGTCTGTCGGCACTTTCTGGTTGGGCGTTCTGTCTTCTCATCTTCCTTTCTTTACCTTGTGGCCTGCACTTATTCCTCATGTGATAAAGCAAATAAGAAGAAAAATAATCACAAGGGAGCCAGCGGAAGAAAGGAACTACAATGTCTCTGTGTCTCTCTTTCTGTCCCCTCTGTTGTCATGTCTCTGGTCTCTCCCGCCCTGCTGGTTTCTCCGACGTTGCTGCGAGAAATAGTCACTCAATCAACCAGCCGTGCAGTCAGTGAATATGGAGGCAAATGTGATTGGAGGAGAAAGTGAAAAACGAAATCGGCGCATGGGTCCCTGAATTTCTCCACGCATTCTCGCATGAGCATCCATGAAAGCATGCAGGTCTTGGAGAGACTCGAGAGAATGAAGATGGGCCCATTCTTGCACGATGATAGTGTTCTCGAGAACGCTCTTCGCTTCTTTGCTGCTTCCTTGGGAGTGGATTTTGTCCAACTGAAGAGCGGAAAGGTCGGTCGGGCAGGTGATCCTTCCAGAGCCACCCTCCTTTCCCCCCATCCTTTCGCTTCGCACGTGCACCTGTATGTGTGAGTGTGTGCGTGTGTCCTATCTGCTGGTCTTCACCGACTGCCTGTCTGAAGATTTTCAGATTCCATCGAGATTCCACATTTTCCTCCTGCCTCTTCGGTTTTGTTGGTGTCTGCCTCCACACACATGCAGTCCGCAGGATGGCGAAAGAACTTCCGGGTCTTTCAGGTGGTCACTTCTGCAAAGAAGGGTACAGACGGTGGCACGAAGGAGAAGGAAAGGGCAGACACAAAGCAGAAGAGGGAGGGAGAACACTTGGGATTCCTGTATCTCCGGTTTGTTCGGAAACTCGATTTGGAAACCTGGCGCACGCAGAACCAAGCGAGGTCCCCATTCACCCTTCCCCTCAGCCCTGGCCACGTGCTTCTTGACGTCGGGCTGCTCCCTTCTGAGAATCCCACCGTGCCCCGAGAGTTGGATGCAAGGGAGGTTGTGCACTTCATGCATGAGATGGGGCATGCCCTTCACTATCTCTATCTCGCACGCGCTGCCGCGTCTGGAGAGCCATCTTCTTCTGAGGGGTATCAAAATGAGAGGGGGGAGGCAAGCCGAGCTATCTGGAGGCAACCCCTCACGGCGTATTTGTTTCACTCCCCCCCTTTGGACTTTCTAGAGACAATTGCGAATGTGAACGAGCGGTTGTGCGAGGACACGCGCGTGTTCCAGAGCATCGCACAGCACCACACTTCTCGACAGCCTGTGCCTTCCAGCCTCGCTAGAGGTGTGCGTTTGACCATTTTGGACGTTCTGAAGCGTCTGCAGTTCTCCCAGCTGCAGTGGTACCTCCACTCAGAGAATTTCGATCCCGACACCTCCAGTCCTGCGGGTCTGGTGAAAGCCATGAGGGAGCAACTGCAGAAGCACGCACCCGTCCCCCTCCCCAAGAACGGCAGCGTCTTCTTCAACGAAGCCGCACAGACTGCGGCAGATGGGGCGGCAGGGTCGGGGGCCTGCCTTGTGGTCTACCTCCTCGCCCTCGTCAGGTCAGCAATGGGGGAAAAAAAAAGCAAAATTCCTTTCACTCGCACATCCACTACAATCTCGAATATGTTCTTGCTTTTCGTAGCTGAGCACGTCGTGTCTTTCAGCACACTGAAGCAAAAGAAGGGAAAGCGTGCGAGTCTATGTCTGAGATGAGTTGACACTAGTGAGAGGTTTTTGACGGTCGATGAAAGACAGACATCCACTGACGACAAAGAGCCACCTTTGATTCCCTTTCGGACGCCCATCTACTTTCTAATTGAAGACTTGGCCTTGCCATAGTTGTCCAGCGAGTCGCTCTCTCTGCGTCTCTTCCTCCCTGCTCTTCTGTCTGCCTCTCTCTTTGTCTGTCTTTCTGTTTGTCTGTAAGTAAGTGAGTAAGTGCGTCGTCGTTTCTTGCGTCTTCAATTTGCAACGCTCCGCTTCATCCCAGTCGTTTCTCTCTGTGCTTCTGTTTGTGGCTCTTGTGCGATGTGCTCTTCCTCGGTGTCTTCTTGCTCGCGCTTGTGCCTCTCCGAGAATATCTTTTGGTAAACGCATGTCTTCTGCAAGAGTCGTTTCATTGTGTTGAATGTTTTCTCAAGTGGCTGGAATGATACTTCTTTGAGTTCATCGGATGATACTTGAGCCTCCACACAGGGTCTCTTCGGGGATCACGAAGTTCAGTCCCTTCATCTTTCTTTGCAGATCCGCGTCCATCTACTGTCACCTGCGCTCCTCTGAGTCCTCTTCTAAGGGGGCCTCTCCAAACGCATTACAACGTTACGCGACAGAGGTCCTCTCGGCAGTTCCGTTTCGGTTTGAGGAAGGCCAAGGGATGTTGAGGAGTCGAACGGAAGAGGGCACAAGGGAAAGGGGAGATAAAGAAGGGGGAAATCTGGAGGAGGCGGAGGTTTTGAGGCAGAAAGGACAGCAGAACTCGGGTGTGAGGAAGAGGTCCGGACACGGTGCGGAGGCTTTCATTGAACAATACCGTCGCATGCTCGTTGTTCAAGGGGGAGCGGTCAAGCCGGTGTTGCCATTTGTTTTGCAAGTAAAGCGGGAGAAGAAATCTGCAGATTCGGTGCAGTCCTTCTTGGACCCTTCTGGTGTCCACCTTGCGCACTTGTTCGAATGCTTAGAGTCAATTAAGACAAAACCGAAACCCCAAGGGGAAAAGTTTGTTTCGCCCGCAAAACCTCCAAAAAAGTAGATCAGTTTTAGATGCAATGCAGTGATTTAGTGCACTGGCAATTCTCAAACTTGGTAAACTCAGCGAAAGAACTTTGTACAGAATGGTATCGAAGTTTAGCTCGCGCGATCGCGGTCAGCTACGGTGACATGTATTAATAAAAGCTCCCAAGGTTGTTGAGGCTTACCGACCTAGTTATCGACGGTGAAAGTTTCAAAATTCACTGAGTATGTAAGTAGTGTACATGAAATTGAAGTCCCCTAAACCACATACCATCATGGGAGTCAAAAGTAAATATATTGACAAGGTGGGACTAGAGGTGGAAACGCTGGGACTAGCGCTGGGAAGATACATAGTGCAGAACTAATTATATTAGTGAATATAATTAATAAATCTAGATTTGTAAGTGATTGATCTATGATCGATTAATTGGTTCTCAGGCTGTCAAATCGAGTGATTGATTCTAAGAGTGATTATATAAATATAAATCTTTAGATCAAATCGGTACCTCAGTACCAGGTAGTGACCATGTTTGATTTGATTATATTTAATTTGATTTGATTTGATTTAATTTGAGCTTCAACCTCAAATATTTAATATTTGAGGTAAGATTTGAGGTTAACCTCTTAAGGTTCCTCACTGAGTCACTGACTTACTTCTCTCCTGATCATTTTTCTCATGACAATAGTTATCAGAACATTTCTGATGTGTGTTTCAAAAATTTAAAAAAATATATATAAAATCTTAGCGGGGGTCCAGTACCTTGACTAGCTTTCGTAATGCCTCGTTTTCTGTGAGATGAGGCCAGCCAGCACTGGCTAGAAAGTCAGTGGTCAGCATATTGCACTTGATTCTCTTCTCATGCGTCTCTGCATATGGTACGACCACGGCTTCTGCTTCATCTTTGGTGGGGGAAAACGTTCGCACGTCAGGCTGCTTCGTCCCTCCTACCCCCTCCGACCACTTCTCCTGTCTTTCTTGGAGCAGCTGCACATGTTTGTCAGACGTGATGATCAAGCCATGCTGATTGATAAGGTGGGTTTGAAAAGAACTGGTTGCCGCTGCTGCATACTCACAGCCACAAATAGTTTCTCCTTCCCCCTCGGCTCTGTGGAGTCTTACCCTGTAGCGCCGCCCTTTGAGCCTTCATATGCGCCGTGACTGAGTAAGCCAGCGTGCCGCGCCACATTCCACCGCCGCGCTTTGCTTCGTACGTGTCGCGCGCGTCGATCAAAGTCGTTAAAATCGAGTCTGACCTTCGTATTCAAACATGTAACATGTCACTTGAGCAACGGATAGCATCGCTTGAGTCTGATGTCTGTTTGGCATAGATCGAGAGTCTGAGAGAGAGGAATGAGTAGAAACTGTGCATGATAGAATGCATCCAGCTGATTGGAATCCTACTGGGAGATCGCGTTAGCACTTAAACTAATATAGAGCCAAACCTCTTGTAAAGTGTTGTTTGAGTGAGTGTTGTTCACGTTCCTTCTCTAGATCTTCCCGAAAGTTCTTGTCCTCGCTTTACCTTCTGTCTGGACGCCATAAGGTGGCCAGACAGGGGGGATAAAGCATTGTGGTGAACGCTCAGCTCGATGAGTATCGACTCTCGTGTACCTTCTATGATGGAGATCAGACCTGTCCTTTTACGCAACAGTTAGAAACCGATTGCAACGATACAGGCACGGTCAGGCAAAGACCGTGAGTAGGGGAATTCAGTGTCCCCTTGTATCCCAAGCTGCCTGGAGCCCTCTTTCGGAGATCTGCTTCGAGTCCGATCCTGGGTTTTGCCTTTGTTCCCGGTTGGCTGGCCGGTTGCATATAAAGAATCTGAAGATTGTTGGAGGGCGTTGAAGAGACGTACGTTGCTTGGTGTTGCTCGGACTTTCGAGAAGCTTAACTTTATTGAGACCGCCGCCTACAAGCAGATCGCAATCCAAACGGCCAGTCGAGTGCTTTCCTTATGTCTGCTGATTCTGTAACTGTCTCCGTCTTCCGGACGAGAGTCAGCTGATCACCTTCACTTGTCTTTGCTGTTGGTTGCTTGCTTGTCTGCGAGAGGCTGACCACCTTTGTGGCCCGCAAACACCTCCAGCGTGTCTGGGTCTGTCTCGACTGGTCCTCCGACAGTGTCTAAACACAGGAAGATGCCCTTCATCTCTCCATATGTATGCAATGCTGCCATTTTCTTCCAAGAGTGAGCTTGTCGCTTCTGGCTGTCTGGCTATCGCATGGATCGTTCGATGAGTGGCCGTTCGATCAGGTATGTGAGACTCTGTATGCGCGTTAAACAGACAGAAGGGACAGGTGGCGGCGTACCACACGGACCAATGTGGTGACGGCCGGTGTGCTAGCCGGGGAAGGCCTTCTGCTCCGGGACCCGATGCAGCGAGCCTGGAGTAGGAAGGAAAGGGAAGTAAGGAAGGGATACAAAATAATATCAAGCCTGCCCTCGATGGCAAGAGAGGTAGAAGGGTCGCAGCAGAGTCTGACCTACTGAGAGACAGAGTAGGGCACACGGCAGCTGCCGCCTCGTCTCTCGCCGGCGCCGGCACATCTTCAACTAATAGGGAAGGGCAAGAGGGGGTCGTGGGAGAAGGGGGGGGAAAGGGAAAGAGGGGGAGAGGGGGGTTGCTTCGGGGTAGGGGGGCGAATCGAATCGAGGCTGGCCGAGAGCATGCGAAGTACTAGCGACTGAGTGTGACTGGAACGTCTTTTGTTCGGAGTTAAGGGTTGATGTATCGAAAGGAGCAGCGAGGGGATGAAACGAGACAGAAAGAAGAGACGAGATAAAAAGAGACCAGGGAGGCAGTCTACAATGTGTCCGGTCCTTTCCCTCCCTCCCTTTATGCAGCTACTGACATGCGCGGAGTGTGTTTGTGCTCGATAAGACCGTCGAGTCCTTCTGCCGATGAGAACTCCAACTCGATTGCCTACCTCTACGTCAGCTATGTATGAAAAGGGCAGAGGACTGCCTAATTGTTGCCGCCATATGCTTATGCCTGCACGTGCCCACGACTGCCTGTGACCGCCCTTGCGCCCCTGCACTGAACTTCGGGGGGGAGTGAGCTCATTGCAAAGCTGAGCATCAAAGAAGCGGACTGCGAGAACAACATTGTCAAGCCGAGTGCCGTATGTGTCGCGCATTCAGAACTTCTGGAGCTCGTTTTGGAAGAGTGACCTTTCTTCTCTCTCCGAGGGGATACCGGTGCTTTGGAGGCCCTCTGGGTTCTTTGGGTATCGCCTCTCCCCCTCGCAGCATGGGAGTTGATGGGAGCCTTTGTAGAGCCAGCCTTTGTGGAGCCAGACGGTATGCCACCAGGCATCTCCCTCCAATAGGTCTAACCGGGTGCCGTTCATTCGTTGATGTCTGTTTTTATATGTTCGGTCGATCTACGGTGTTGTTGACAACAGGCGAAGACGCGCATGCAGTCTTTGGGAAGGAAGTGAGATAAAAGAGAGAGGAGGAAATGATGTGGATAGATGTGTGTGAGGCTTTCTGCTGCCGCCCTCTGGTTTCGCCGTCTCTTCATGTTTTGTTCGAGCCTCCATCTGCCCGTCACTTGCCTTCAAAAAAGAGAAGTGGAGGGGGATCTCTTACAGGTGTACTATTCTATCTGTCGCCCGCTTCTTTCTAGCAAGCCGGTCTGAGAAAGAGAGAGAGAGAGAGTGAGAGAAGGCGAAATAAAGTCGAGAAACAGAGTTGGCTACCTCTTTCCTTCCGCCGGTTCTGCCTCTTTCTTTTCGATCACTTTATCATTGGTGGTGTTTAACCTGCATCTTTCTTGCTTTGTTTTTCCGTCTTGCTTCAAGGGAAACGAAGGTAGCATGAAGGAGAAATGAGATAAAAAGGAAACGGTGGGACTGTACAAGAATTCGAAGAGTGGAGATTTGTCGGAATGAGCTTGTCTGTCCCTTTTAGAATTTTTGTGTTGGCGCCATATCCGCTTTCTAATTTACTGCCTTCCAGTGCCCTCTAATACGATCCCCTTTATGAATGTAAAGATCTGATATGGTGGGAGCGTGTACACGTATGCACGTGCATGCCTGAACCTTTGCCCTGTTAGTTCTTTGGTTGGCCGTACGTGTCCATCTGTGCTCTGTAAAAGGTTGATCGGTCTGCCTTTTTCTTTTTTCAGTTCTTGTATCAATGGGAGAAAACTTTTCTGCTTGTCAGCTTTCGCGTCTGGATTTTTTCGACTACCTCCTTAAAGGTGTCCTGTTGGTCGCATGGGTTTGCATTACGCCTGGTTGGTCATGCTCTTTCACTCACCTCTTTTTTTTCCCTTTAAATTTTGTGCATGCTCAGATGTGTTTGACTGATCGCGAGGACACGATTTCCCTGTCCGTGGCCAGGGGGGATCTGTGGAGTCTTACCCTGTAGCGCCGCTCTTTGAGCCTTCGCATACGCCGTGACTAAGTAAGCCAGCGTGCCACGCCACATTCCACCGCCGCGCTTTGCTTCGTACGTGTCGCGCGCGTCGATCAAAGTCGTTAAAATCGAGTCTGACCTTCGTATTCAAGCATATAACATGTCACTTGAGCAACGGATAGCATCGCTTGAGTCTGATGTCTGTTTGGCATAGATTGAGAGTCTGAGAGAGAGGAATGAGGAGAAACTGTGCATGATAGAATGCATCCAACTGATTGGAATCCCACTGGGAGATCGCGTTAGCGCTTAAACTAATATAGAGCCAAACCTCTTGTAAAGTGTTGCTTGAGTGAGTGTTGCTCACGTTCCTTCTCTAGATCTTCCCGAAAGTTCTTGTCCTCACTTTACCTTCTGTCTGGACGCCATAAGATAGCCGGACAGGGGGGATAAAGCAGCTCCTTGTATTTTCCCCTGACACTGAATCATATTTGCCCCCTTTTGCACGGACCATATTTTTTTTGCGTACCCGACTCTAAAAACAAATGCCTCCTTCTTCCCGTTTGACCCTGTCGGATTGTATGACATGTCTTTACGGGGTGTAAATTGTTTGCAGACGCTCAAAAAGGGGGCCGTAAAAGATGTTCCAGCACCAGAAAAGTCAACACAGCTGTTCGGAAAAACATTCAGCTGATCGGTTTACCTCTGCATGAAGTAAAAAGGGGTGAAACGTCAATTTCAGTGCAGCTCAAAACGTTTTTTTTTTTGAGAGCAAACCATCAAGATTTAGGTTTTTTAATTTGAATCAGCATGTGTGATGGATCGGTACTTGCAAAAAAATTTTCGGGACCTTCATATTTGAGGTTGAAAGTCATATTGATCAAATATTTGATCTTATTTGATAGGTCTTTAAACACTAGGTCCGGCCTGACTGGATATTTGATTTGAGCTTAAGCCCTACCTCAAATCAAATCAAATCAAATCAAATCAAACATGGTCACTAGTACCAGGTCGGTATCGGATTTCTTTCTTTTTTTTTTTCGGCATTGACTTAAAGTTTGTTCCTAGCATCTGGCCTATACGTCTTTCATCTTTTCCTTCTGTCCTGGTTACTGCTCTCGCTGCTAGCTCTCTCTCTCATGCGACCTCATACTTGACGGTCCTCTATCTGAATGCCTTCTTCGGCATTTGCTAAGTACTTCCTACCCCTCAGTCATGACCAGTGCACTGCCTACTCCTCCTTCCTCCCAGCCCTCCCCCTGCACTCCTCTGGTCCCCCGAATGCACGCACTTGCCGCTTTCAGGTAGGCAATCTGCAGTCGGGCTCAGATCCTATCGGATTTCGGATTGGATCTTTTGGTACCGGCCTAAATGACTCTTAAACTTTAAAATCTAGTTTAAAATTAGATCTGTTAGACTGTTAAATTCAGTTAGAATAGTATTCATACGCGAGCTACACACAATATGTGTGGCCTAGGGCCCGCACGCCGCGGTGTGTGCAGGCGCGCGCCCCCCTTAGCGTTTCAAATTAGACATGAAAAGTTTATACTAGTATATAGTAGTCATCTTTAAGCATTCCAGTCATGGCCCGGCAGTGTCCTAACTTGAACGGCGCACAAACAGTCTGTAAAGAGTTCTAAAAACCTATTTAAAATCTTTAAGAAGGCCGCTACCGAAAGTATACTGAACAGGTACCAAAAGTACCGGAAATTTTTGGATCGGGGGGTCGGTATAAGATTTTGATACTTAAGTTTGTCGGGACTTAACAACTCTGAGATCGATTGATAAATTTAGATACCAATTTATATTTTTATCAATCAGTAGCATGCTTGCTATACCGACTCATGAGTCGGTTTGGAGTCTTTCCCGTCTGGGGCAGAGGCTTTGGATCGAACCGTCGCTTCTCTGAAGAAAAAAGCAGCCCAAACCATGGAGTTCTGTGCAACAGTGCTGGACTGGTCTCAGCAAGAGTCTTCTCTCCCCCAGTTAAGCCGTGCAGAACTGCCCTGAGGCGTCAAGAGCCG